>WEIS01036236.1:195-14550 GCA_013389965.1 Todus mexicanus
AGATGAAAGCTGGTTTTGCCAGACAGGTAAAGACTTATTCATGCTGGGAGAATCTCCAGCTGGGAAAATCCATGGTTGTTATAGCCTTTGTGCCACCAGAATAGAAAAAAGGGTTGGCTCAGAGAGGGGAATCTGGCTCAAAGAACTTAAAATAAATATCAGATGTCAGAGCTGTGACTTAATTGTTTAGCTAAGTAGATCATGTGAATTACACACAGATTGAGGACCTGTTTTTGCTTCTATTGAAATTAAGGAGAACAGAATCAAGCCATAGTCCCCTCGCAGTGTCTTTCAACCCTCGAAATTGTGTTCCTTGAGAGTATGACAGCTCCTAGAATCACTTCTTGTACCAGTCAGGAGTCCAGAGAGCTGCTAATACACAACTGTTTTGTGTTTTATTACTGTTGACATAAGCTAAGACTCTAAACGCAGCACATTTCCTTAGTTGTTGTTTTTTCTTTCAAAATTTGACATTCAAATAGTTGCCTATGTGACTCTAACCATGGAAGATGGGACTCCAGGTTCAGACATGGGTTTCTTACAGTAGCCAATTTCAAAGAAATATGTTGAGTCATACATGAATTTCCCTCCTCTTAATTCAATCTCAGTTTGCAGCCCTGACAGTATTAGACTAATGCCCCAACTTAAAGACATTATCTTATAAATACTCCCAAGAAACTATAGTTCTGAAAGCTTTGTAACTTTATGGCAAAAATTAATATTTTTTTTAAAATGAACATAAGTAGGTGTTTGTTGCCATTACGAATAAAAGGAAATAAACCATTTGTATCTCTTATCATTACAATATTGCATGTTTCCTCTAACATTCTAAAATTTCCTATTAAATAAAAAACCTTCATGTTTGATCATGAAGGCATTTCGGGAGTGAGGAAACTAGCAGAAAGATGGTGGCAGCTGAGAACTTGAAAGGATTGTTTAGTTATGACCAAAATTCAATTACCCGGAGCTGGCTGACAATCTTACATTCAGGAGGAAGGGCAAGATTTTGGGAGAAGGCTTCAGATGTGCAATTGAAAGTACATTTCTGTTACCTGGCTAAGAGCCTTCGCATAGTTCTACTGACAGTGTGAAATACTGGTGGACACATGATGGAAAGAAAAACGTTTAGAAGGATCTACAACCAACTTGCAGACTGACTGACATGTATTTCTACAAATTCTAGCTGAATGATGAGTGACTGTTGGTACAGCATGGAACTGATGATGTTATAAATGAATGGGCCACAGAGAGATTACTTAGTGTCTTATATCTGGACATACTTGGAAGATACTGTGGGAAATATTCTGATTTATATAGGGCAGGTTTTAGGGTCTGGTTTCTGCACTCATACCACAGAAGAGGGTATCAGAGAGTAGCAAGTATCTCTGTCCCTGACCAGCCATAGTTCAACTTCTCCAAGCTCATGATAATGGTAAAACCATTACTGCAGTCTTTTAACTAGCAACAAGGTGTGATTTCTTTTTCTGAGAAACAGAGAGAAGTGCAGTGTCTGAGTACTTAACAAGCAATTACTTGCCCATCTCAGATGGTGAGTTAGACAAAGAAAATTAAAAGTTTGAGGGGGAGAGGAAAAACATAATATTACCTGTGTTGAAAAACCTGAATAGTTCACAGCAGGCAAAACTACCCTCCCCATTCCCTGTCTGCCTATCCTGACACTTCAAATGTGATTAAATACTTCTGTAGCTCAAGTGAGTTAGCTCCCTCCAGCCTCAGGCTCTGTCCTTCCCACAGTTCAGTGCCCAGGCTTGGAGGAGCCAACTCTAGGGATAATCTGTTGCCCTTAAGAGGGTGTTGAACTGGAGGCTGGCAACCCTTTTCAGGCTGTAAATAGTCATTGCTCTGCTGAGGTAGGAAGGCCTCCCTGGAATTACTATTCGTGCCGTTAGTTGTCTTCATAGCAACGATCACTGCTAGCTATTCCTGTCACTCTTTGTTCTCACTCGCAGCTTAAAGGAGACCAGCCAAGGCAAGGCCGAGCAGTACACAAGGGAGGGGAGAAGGCAAAGATAGGGCATGGGGAAGAGTAGGGTATGGGCAGGGAGGAATGGGAACAGTGGCTGGCAGAGTCCTTCCTGTGGATGTGAACAGGTCTTTATCACACTCCCATGACTACCTGTCAGTATTTTCTATTGCTGAGACTACTGGAGGGACTTAGTGAACAATAGTTTTCCCTCCATAGCTTCTGAAGACCTAAGTATGGGTGAAGATAGGAATAAGTAGATGTCCTTCTCCTGTGTCTTGTATTCTGTGTAGGTGCTCCATGTCATGCAAGATGAACGCCAAATGCTTCCATGCCTGCTGCTTCTACTTTTGTTCTCTTCTGGATGCATTTTCCAGCCTCCTCCCTTGTACTGTCGCTTTTACTCTTGTACGATATGGTGACAGGCAATGGGAAACTGAGATAACATGAGCAATTGTGGTGCTCAGAGGTGATCCTGTAAGTTTAACTCAGAAAGCTGGGTTATAAAGGAAAGAACTTGTATCCTTCCCAAGTAGCAACATAATAAAATGATAAAGAGCAAACTTAAGTAAGATTAGTGCGTATTTTCTTTGTTTGCTCTTACTATTCTAATTTTGTGAAAGCTTTTGTTGAAGGGTGGATTCCACCTGAAGCATAGAAAAACCTTAGAGACAAAAGTTTGCCTCAGAGGACTTTGCATCACTTCCCTTCCCTTCATTTGCATGAAAGAAGGCAGATCTTCAAAAAATTCTGCTTGGAAGGGACTGTGTTGGCAAGAGTGTAATAGCACAGGAGCTTTGGCCTGGGCACTCTGCTTTCATTATGCCCTGTGAGATCCTATAGAGAGGTGCAAAGATTATGACACTAAAGGTCTTGTTTGCTTGAAAAAGCAGAGAAGCTTCACCTTCCTTTGCTTTCTACCACAGATGAATGGAGGGAAAACTGCAGCAGTGAAGAAAATTCAGAATACTAATGAGCTCATAACTCCTTCTGCATCACCATCACAATTGTTGTCATGTTTTAGAAAGAGAAACTTGAATGAAAGCCACGTTTTACAAGTTACCAGTCTCATGATGTACACCAAGGTTTAGTTGCTTTTACTGAAATTAGCAGTGGTCTGAAACATCCAAAATGGAGTTAGATAATGGACATTCTTTTTGTAAAAACTAACTGAATCAGTAATGTGTTACTTACGGATTTACCCTGTGATAGAAATTTGGCAAGGAGCTTGAGACATTTAATATCTTATCTCAGGTACTCCTGTGTAATGTAGTAATAAATAAATTAATTCAGAAACAAACTCCATTTAATGATTTGCAGTAAACAAAGAATGAGGGTATTAGCAACAAAACACTATACCAAAGGAATTTACTACTTCTCAGGGTAAAAATGCGTATTTTGCATGGCTCGTCTCCCTATATTTACCAGCTTACATAGTCTTTAGGTAAGATGTAGCATTTAATCTAAAGGACTCCATAGGGGCCAGAGTTGTAGAGGCTCCAGAAGTTCCACCCTCCTAGGTACACACAGGATAGGGATATTAACACATAGAACATAATTGAGACAGTCATTTGTTGAATGAGTGGAGCATCTCCCTTATGAGGAAAGGCTGAGGGAGCTGGGGCTCTTTATCTTGGAGAAAAGGAGACTGAGGTGTTTATAAATACGTAAAGGGTGAGTGTCAGGAGGATGGAGCCAGACTCTTCTCTATGGCACCCAATGATAGGACAAGGGGCAACGAGTGTAAGTTGGAACGCAGGAGGTTCCACTTAAATATTAGGAAAAACTTCTTTCCAGTGAGGGTGACAGAGCGAGGGTGACAGAGCCTGGAACAGGCTGCCCAGGGGAGTGGTGGAGTCACCTCCTCTGGAGACGTTTCAAACCCGCCTGGACGAGTTCCTGTGCAACTTGATCTAGGTGATCCTGCTCTGGCAATGGGGGGCTTGGACTAGATGATCTTTCGAGATCCCTTGCAATCCTTAACATTCTGTGATTCTGTGAATTAAAGCTAGTATTTCACACTTAGAATCACATGACATAAACCCACTGGATTTAGCAATCTGCTATTTCAGGCAACGCATCCTAGAATCTTGTTCGTAACCTTTTCAAAGAACTGGAACGTGTCTAGCTAATGTAAAACTTGTCTTGCTCATTTATCAGTTGGCGGAGACAAATAAATATCCCATTCTTCTTAAAGAAAGGTCCAAGTCACATTAGCCTTGCTTTTTTTGGATGTTGCTATTTATACTATATTATAGTATGTACAGAATCTTCCATACTATTTATAATGAAGTATTTCTAAAGCTTTATGTCCCATCTCTCAAATAAGGTCTATACATCCAACTGAAAGCAAGTGTCTAAAGGTAGTCATCTGTTGTCTTGGTACGCACCTGAAGGTCTCTGTAATTACAATACTGCTGAAAAATATTTGGGTCTGAAAACCTTTCCATAATTCCCTTGCAATTATGTTAATGGGGTGTTGATGAGTGAGGGGGACTAGGCAACCATCAGAGAGAGTGGAATTTGACCCTGGTCACTATAAAAAGGCAGCACTTTGAACTATTTCAAGACCATTTTTAGAAATCTTAAAATATTCCATTCCAAGCAAAGGGCAAAGAACTAGAAATTTGAAATAGTTCTAATCTGTGCCAAACCATAGCGCACAGATTGTCTGCTTTAGGAATCCTTTTGTACAACACTTTGTACATTTTTTTAAAATACTCAGTGTTTGCAATATTGCAGTTTTGGTAGAACCAAGTAAGTTGTGGTTACACTGCTGTGAATGCCCTGTGGATATTAATCCCACTGGGTTATCTGATGTAGATAAGGTTTACAAGGGTGAGTAGTAGATAAGACATAGGTGAGTAGAAGCTCTGGGACAAGAATGAATGATTGGCACTGTGTGTGATGGATTGGCAGAGGGAAGAGAAGTAAAAAATAGAAGTTGTGACTAACTGCCAGAGTGAGATTTTAGAAGCTGGTGCTTCCTTTTATGCCCATCTTCATCACATTTAAGAGTTACACTGATTTTTTAAATGTAGTGCTCTTTCCGGTGGTGACTGACAAGATAAACTTTATCGGCCCTAACGAAAGCAAACCCTGTTAGGCTTTCTCTTTGAGGTCATACCATTGTACTTCTAAATTTACAGATGTTGGAGTCCACTTTATTGCTCAAGTCCCTGATGGAAGTTACAGAATAAAGACTTTTAATTTTATAGGTATAACACCAGATATTGTATTCATAGCTCAAATTAGGAGAATGTAAGAATATATCAGTTGCTCAGCATTTAAAAGGAGTATTACTTGCTATGCTGACATCAGAAAAATATTACTGGAATAAATATCAGGGAAAGTAAATGTTCAGTCACTAGTTTAAGTATCCTTAGAAGCACTGTTTCAAATCTGGACAAGTAAATAACCATGGAAGCCTGTATTTGACATGGGAGCAGGACTAGGTTTTTAGGACTTGACTAATGAGGTACAATCATGTATCACAAAGTGCATTCCAAATATTCACTATAAATAAAGTTGAAATACCGAACAAAGATTTTATGGATAGCAAATAAATCCAGAGAGATTAGAAGGCTGTTTATGTCTACTCTTGGAGAAGCAGAAGATGAATTGTCCAAGTAATTCATTATGAATTCTTAATTACACTCTTTGTAACCTTTAAGCTCTAGTGCACGATTTGTATTGTGAGGAATGAAAGAGCTCCAGTTAGGTGGAGTAAATGGGAAGCCTAGTAAGCTCCACTCAGAGTAGGAAGGTATATATGAGTACTTTCAGCATATTCTGCATTCAGTAGATGGCAGTGGTATGCAGTTGGAGATTAATTCAGCGTTTTCTCTCGAGCAGATGCTCTCATCTTGGTGAACCTAAGCAGTGTTAATTTTTTTTTCCTCCTTTTTTTCACAAACTAGTAAGATACCACAACTTTTCACTGGGTAAAACAGACAGTGGTAGAAAAAAAAATTAATAAATTTGCTAACTTCTTGTAATCTTCGTTACACAGCACTTGGAAGAATCTGCTAAGTTTTGAATTTCAAACAGCAGTATAACATGCAGAAAGGAGTGTATCCGTCTGGAGCATTGACTCATTTTCCATCTATGCCCCATGGCACTTAGTATGTACACATCAAAGTCTCAAAATAAAAGTATTCAGTAAGTGGGAACTGTGTGTGTTACTTAACAGAAGTAGTAACGCAGTTCCGTCTTGGAATGGTGCGCACAGAAATAGATATTTTTCCTTGTCTAAAGGAATAAATTGCAGGTCTATTGCGGGAAAGCCGGGGGGTAGGGGTATGTGTATATAAGCAAACAAATTATGAAGACAATTAAAAATTATTTTAAAGCTTTTAACTATGGAAAACTGGAAGACAAAGCACAAAACAAAAGCAGAAATAGAATTTATGTGGTAGAAACCACAGACGAGGAGGCTAAGAAAATTAAATTACATCATTTAAGTAGATGTTTTCTCACATGGCAGTTATTTCTAACACAAATAATAGAAAATGTTTAATGATTTATGATTGTTAATGATGGAAGGAGTTGCTCTCTGTTGTAATATTTTTTCTTGCCTCCCTGTGGGAAACTGCGATAGAAAATGCATTAAATAGATTGGCCTGTGAACTGAGTTGTAACACGACCACAAATTTATCTGAAGGATTTTGAGCACTCTTGGACAGATCCCAGAATCAATTGGTGGTCCCCGAGTAGGGAATACAAATGTCACACATTTTCAACAAAGAGCTTCATGCTCTGTTTCTCTGCTCTATTGGACACCACGTGAGGATCCAGAGAAACATTTCAATCTATGTTAATATGACTGTTGTTTGCAGAACAAAAACAGATACCGTTCCGATAGCAGTGGAATAGCAGCATTAAAAAAGCAGCATTTCCAGCATAACTAAAGCTGCTGGCAATCCTCAGTTTTGCATTTAATAACTTTGCCACACCACACCAAACTCTTATCAAAACGATCATTAACATTTCTTTCTCCACTAGGATGCCTTATCTCTGCACGATTTTCTATTTAATTGTTGATTTTGAGCAGAACTTGCTTGGTTGTTTGTTGTGTGGGTTTTTTTAAGCTGAGGCAGTACATCTCTTCCTAACATTTGTAGGAGTTATGTATGTAAATTAAATCATACAGAGGAAAGGTGGTTTGGGTCATTAAGGTTTCTGAATATCTTTTGTGTTCTTTTAGTTTTAAAACACTGCTTTTTCATGTATTTTTAAGGCAATCATGCTGGGAACGCTTTCATCCTGGCATTGCAATGTCATTCCATTCCCTCATCTTCCTACTACTTTGCTTTACTTGGGTATTTTTCTCTTGTTCCAATCTGGTTTCATCTCTGTTGCTTAAATTCTTATCAATTTCTTTACGAATTTACATTTTAAAGGTTTTCCTATCACTTTCATCACCATACATTTTATTTTTGCGTAAAATAAATCCATCTTGACATTGCTGAATGTATAAAAAATACCTACTACTAGTGTTTCACCTTGTGGTATTGTCAGAGTAGATGAGATGCCATCCCTAGGCACCTTGAAGAGTTTTTAGTAAAGAAAAGCTTCATCTATATATATGGGGCTTGTCTATATAACTACTTGCTGACTGTTCTAGTATTTGTAGAAGTGTGATATTTCAACCATTGCAAAATATATTCCTATACTATTCCTATACTATGAACAAGTACAGTCTTTAAGTTGAAGCTTTGGAGAGTCTTTAAAAATCAGATGCCATTTTCATATCAAAGCAACTTTTTTTAGAAGCCTTCATCTGGGTTTATAATAGAAGAGTCAGCTGCATCTTATTGCTAATGGTTTTCTTCTGTGATTTTACTGATAGAAAGAAGAAAATGCACAACAAAACTTTCATTTCCTAAATGCCATAGTTATTTTAGAACTTAAAATATGTGGGAATTAAGGTTTTCGTAATATTGTATGTATAACTGTTGTGCAAAATTTAGATTAATTTGTATTAGATTAGGAAAACCTTACAAGTTTGGTAAGACCTGATGAAATACATTGCTTTGTATTAAAATTAATTTGGCTTTAAAAGAATTCTAAAATAAGTGAAAATAAGACTTAAAAAAAGAATAAAAAGCAAAGAATGAAGAGTACAATAGCAGAAGTGGATATTCTGAATTAATGGTGGATATTCTGGGTAGTCAGTAATTATTAAACCTGGCTAAAAATGCTAAGCGTTATATACCATAGTTGAAATGTGTTGCGGAGAGCACTTTGGGCCCTCTATGTAAATCTGACAAGTATTATTTAGGTGGTAGACAAAAGTAGAGTGATAACTGATGTCATTCCTGTTTCTGTGTTCTGTTGGATGCTCTTACATTTTGAAACACTTACCTGCCATGGAGAAGTTTTCCACAAAAGCTTTATGACCTGGTTGTTTTTTTTCTTCTTTTTAAGTAATTGAGAAAAAAATGCTTTGGATTTTGTTGGGGTGTGTTTTGCTTTGTTTTGTTGAGGTTTTTTAGATGTGTGAATATTCTTACAAAAAGAGATTCCTGATGAAGACAATTATTTTTCTTACATAGGAAGATCAAGGGACTTGGCCAACAAAGCAGAGCCTGAACTCTGCTACTTCACATTTTCTGTGCTTGCCTAAAGTAGAGTCTGTAGTAAAATGTTGTAAATTCTCCCTGGTGTAGACCTAGACTAGGTCAAGAGCAGGAGTAATTTTTGCTGGTTGATTTACACTCCTGCTCTGAATAATGTAAAAATAAGCAAAGGTTGTCTGTTGGAAGCATAAACAAATTGAAATCTTGATTTTTTTTTTTTTTTTTCCCCACAAAGATGGTATCACCTGAAGATGTGGAGCTTCCATGCCCCAAGGCAACAAACTTGTGTGGATTTGGCTTATTTCAGTGCAACGAGCACAGCTTTTGTTATTTATAGTCCATCAGGACATGGATTTTCCAGGCACAATTATGGTGGCATGGTGCTGGAGACAGTGCAGACACAGGGTAAAAATCAGCTTTGCACACAGGACAGACAGAAACTGAAGGCACAGAAAGGTAAAAAGCCTCACCCAAGGTGAAGCAACTACATCTTGTATTGGGGTTTGAGCACGTGCCCTGAGCTCAAGGCTGCGGCTTATTTAGTCTGCTACCTCTCTGTAATCATGTCCAAATTAGTGAAAATTTAAACATTGATGTCAGCTGCCAGGTGCTGAGTAACTGAAAAGTGCATGGAATAATTTTCTAGGGAGTTAGCTTAACAATGGTGGTTTAAATCAACCTTGGAAAGTTTACAACAAAATGTAAGAGTGGGGAGCCCAAGCAGCTGTTGCTCACTGCTTCTCAGCTAAAACTTGCTGGCTCTCCCCATCATTCCATTTATCCCAGCATTAAATGCTGGGATAAATCTCAGGCAGATGCAGTCACCTTTTACCTGAAGCCACAAGGCCTTCTGTGTAGTGTCACAACTTGCAAAAATTCACAGTATGGATGGTTAGAACCCAGATGTCCAGTATGAACTTAACCACTCTGTGAAACAGAGCTGGAAAACCCTCTAAATTTTTCTTGCCTCTAGATTTTGCCATAAATATTTTTAGTATTTTAAACAGAAGATCCATTTGCAAATCTGTCCTAGCGCTGTTTAATAGTTGCCAGTGGCCATTGCTGTTCATGGAAGGGCTATAGGATGGGCAGCATTTTGCCCCAGATGTATAGTTACCTAAGGAGCTCCTAGTATAAATATGAAAAAAATCCTTGAACCAAGATTATTTATGATTACAAACTGAGATTATACCCAGGATAAACTCAGGGGCAGTAGCACAAGTGCCTTTTAACGCAGCTGTACTCTCTGGTGAGCAGTGTGGATTTCGTGAGCCTGGGCACAAGAATATTCTCCCAGCTGATTAAAAACAGTTACTCTATCCCATGGTGTATATTCTGACCGTTTTTACTAGTTTGTGTAACATGGTCTTGAGGCAGGAATGGGTTGAATAAACTCTTTCCACTCAGTATTTCCTGTTCATGTGGGTTTCACACTTGAATAATTTTATTCTTTCATTTTCCTGTTTCTTTTGTGGCTTTGCCCAGTGTGATTTACAAGTGTTTTGATTTTAGTAGTGCTTTGCCAATCTGTCTTCTTATATTCATGTTTCCACTTCTCCTTTGTGAAATTAATATGTCAAAGGAACTTGACTTGCATTGCGAGGATGTGAGCCTGAATCGTGAAAATGGATATCGAGCTGTCTGTCTTAATAGGTGGTAGATGCCACATGAAAAATGATTGGGGTAAAACTAAGAGCTTGGCAGAAGCCAGTAAAAGCTGGTGTAGAGGTTTTGTCATGATGATTTTTCACTGTCTTATTTTAGAAAAGTATCCTGTATGGGCTTGAGAACCTGCTTCTGGCTGCAGCATGATCTGGTCAGGAGTTAGGGACATATTCTAATCAAAAGATATGTTCATTGATTGAAATACTAAATCCTTGGAGACCTGAACCTCGCAGATGTGTACAGATAGAAGGGCTTGGCTGTGCTGTTGCAAGGCAGAAGAAAACTACAGTGCTTGTGTTGAGCAATTCACAATTTAAGGGGAATCACCCCTGCTGTTAGAGACAGTGGACAGAAGTGTTCCAGCAACCTGTGCTGCCCGTGATTTTTATACAAATGAGCTTAGGACGTCTTTGTGGAGGGCTAGGGCCTCACTGATTGTGTTTTACCAAGCAAATGTGCTGGACTGTTATGAAAATGAACGCTTGAAAAAACCTGAAAGGTGGGCACATGTTGAAAAGCTGGTTGGTGCCCGGAGGGATTGAAGCCGCAGCAGGGGAGGAGCACGCAGGCACTCAGCATCATTCAGCTGCGTTCCAACACACCACTGACCTAGTTTTCCCTACTGGGATAGGCATAGCCAGGCTGGTGTGAACATTGGGCTACTGTAGGTTACTTGTGGAAAGCAGCCCCTGCAGCATTCTTCCTTTTTGGGCTTACCCACACGGCTACAGCTGCCATTTGATGCTTGGCAGTGCTTTGCTCCTTGCCTGAGCATAAAATTTGTTATCAGGTTCTACCTTCTGTGCATTTTGCAGTGAGGTTTTGGCTGTATAATGGACTTTTCCTAAAGAATTTTATAGGGCAAAAGGCAGGTGCTGTTGGCATAGCAAATTCAATAGATTTCGAAAGGACCTGGGTCTAAATATTCTTTGTCAGAGCAAGAATGGTCCGTTCCTAGCCCAGCCTTCAGCAGGCTTTGGTTATTCATTGGTGCTGGTCCACTTGAGACATCTCATTCAAAACTCACACACATTGTGTCACTCTTTCAGCATTTCGTATGCTTCATTGTGCATAATTTTAAATTACGTCAGTAAAATTCTAAATTTATTGGAGAAAGCGTGGCATTTCATTTGCAATAAGGAAACAAGTTCATTAAAACTGAGATTTTCAAGGCATCTTCAGTAAATTAGGTCTCCTAACCTTGCTGAGTTGCAGTAAGACTTGGGGCATTTCAGCTTAAAATCCCAGTTTAAAACTACACTCATGTGACCTCTGATAAACTGCCTAAAGCCAGGGCTGCGACTTTATTTTGGCAGGTAGCCAGCATCTTCCTATAGTAAGAAAGGAAACTTGCTCTTTGCTGTGCTAAGTGTTAATTCAGACGAGGAATTGAAAAAGAATGTAGGAGAATACAAAGATTTAAAATGACAGTAGCAGTAAGGAAATACTTGTACTGAATAAATATATTTAGCTGCAGGTCCTAATGTTGCGAGTTAATCACATTGCTTGTATTAGTGCTAAGAAAGGGATTTCTTTTGAATTTAGCATAACATGCAGCTGTTATATACAGTTGATGTCTACAATAATAACTGCAGTTACCCCATAATCTTTTTATACAGCTTTTCATGACATTGAGGGGAAATGTGCTGATACTGAGAATATATACTAGCGTCAAAAGTTTCTACTGTCAACTAGAGGCAGCATCCTACTGAAAAAAAAAAGAATAGAGTTGTGTTAGCTCCAGTTTCTGTTTTGTCTGATTCCTTTGGCTGTTCTGAGACTTATGTTTTGGAAAAAATACCATATGTGGAAAGGGAGTATTCTAAAATTCACAGCAATGTTCACAGGAGAGGTGTACTATTTTTCAACTAAGATATTTCAGGTGCCTATGATTTCAAAACCCAATATATGATATTTCCTTTGTATTTATCTAGGTATTTTGCATATATTTTGCATAATTTGTTCAGGTACTCAAATACTTCTTAAGGTAATGAACCTATATCATTTATATAAATATTCATAAAGTTATAGCTCAATTTGGACCTAAGATGTGTAGAAATGATTGTCAGAAAAGCTCATAAAGTGTGTTGTAGGATGACTGTTTAGTATTCATCTGTGAATTACTTGAAACATTTCACAGTGTTGTTTACACACACAACCATGAAAATTAATTTCATAGTTGATTTGGGAAGCTGCTTGTCTCTACAACCAGCATTTTAGCATATTATGCTTTCAGAATTTTATTGTCATTCTTATATTACATACTTTTTCTTTTTTCTCTCCTCAGAAATTTTTCCAAGAGATTCCAGTCTGAAAGACAAATTCATAAAACATTTTACAGGTAAGGCAGCTGCTTGGTCTTCATTTACCTACATATGCACATTCAAAGTAGCTGCAAGAGTCACACCGTTAGCTTTTCTGAGGTGCTGCACCAAGTTTAATATTTGTGAAGTAAGTTTATATTGTTTAGGACTACAAGTTTTTACAAAACTCTAATTACATTTACATTTGAGTCTGCCTTTGAATAATCTATCCTAGAATACCTTTCAAAACATGGTAAGTTAAAACATTCATCTGTTGCTTCATTTTTATCAACCTGTTGTTGCTTGTTGATTTGCAGCCATAATACAAGTTTAATAGTTATAGGTTAGAATGTATATGTCTAGCTGTAGATACTGCATTGTATATCTACATGTAAATGATTTACAGTATGATGTTGAAAATGTGATGTATGTAAGCACCAATTTGCTATCTCTGGCAAGTATTATTTTAATAAGACAACTCAGTACATTTTTAATTTTAAATATATAATTTTTTTCCGTAATTTTTGCCAGTCCTACCTACCATATTTATTTTCAAGTTCGCTAATATTAAAACATCTCATTGGACTGGATATATCCTTCAGAAAACAGATCTCTGTGGCCATGTAAGTTTTGACTATATCAGGGAACACATTTTACCTTTTGTCTTGCAATGCAGATGCTTATTTAACAAGGCAAAGAAGTAGAACAAGGAAGGATTAAACGGGGTGAATGAAACTGCAAAATCATTTGCTGTTTTAAATATGAAAGTTTAATATGATTGTACTTCAAAGCTGAGATTGTGTTCTGTAATGCACTCATCTTTGGGACTGTATTTTGTAACAATTGGAAAAATATTCTACCCTCTGAATATAAGCAAAGAGTTAGCAGCAAGATGGTTGCAGTGATTCTTTACTCTCCAGTTCCAAATGTTCTTTAATTCAGAAAAGTGAAGGTTTCACAGTATGACACTGCAAATCTGTAGGTGATTTTAAATGTTAGAGAACAGTTTAAATGTTAGAAACAGAGAAACTGTTAGTGAAACAGAGAAATAGTTGGCAGTTGGAGCATGAAAGAGAGAATTGGAAAAAAATTATGAATTTCCTCTTTGCTGGAAATTTCAGACACTCTGTGGCAACAAAAGAAAGAAATTGTCTCTTTTGCATGGTGTCCTCAAACCCTTAGGATAAGCACAACTTGAAGGATCTTTCTGCCAGCTGCTAACTGCATCCTAACAGCATGTACAGGAATTGTGCTGCACCCTCACTCTTTCAGTAAACAGAGTAACGATGAACCTTATGATTTTCAGTTTATATAAGAAAGAAATGAAAGAACACATAGACCCCAACTATGCTATCCTGTGTAGCACAGGAACACTGAAAATTCCTCTCCTGAGGAGGACAGACAAGAAAAATTTGCTTTGCTAAATGGATTAATACTTAATCCGTTTCCTTTTCGTTTTTAACTTTCGAAACTGCTCAGCTACCATAAAAAGCTTAACATAAGAATCTGGAGAAGCTAAGTAATGAATACAGAACAAGTTTCATTGCTCAAAAATAACAGTGAAAAACAACTCTGAGTTTTACTGAAGGTATTTTGAGAATACTAAATCATAGAAAAGAGCAAAATTACTTGAAAGCTTGTTTCTAGAGCCATTCGTTAAAATAATAGTCCTTTTCTACATGAGTAGTTGCCATCAAAATTGCTGAAATTATTTGACTAACATTAGCTGGAATGAATAAGGAAAGCAGGTTCATTGCAAAATTCTTTATTTCTTTGTTGACTCAGAACTTCTGCCTACGTATTTTTTCTTTTTTTTTTTTTT
>WEIS01036239.1:0-39586 GCA_013389965.1 Todus mexicanus
CCTTTACTTTTCTGCACCCTTCATGCGGTACACAAGATCTATCAGTGACCTTGGTTCGCAGACCAATCCTTGGTACTAACTCTAAAAGTGGAGCGTTATCACTGCTAGAAGCAGACTCTCTGCAAAAACATGCTGCTAACTTCAGACAGACTTAGGTGAAAAGTAAAAATCATAGAACAGAATTGTTCTTTTTTAATCCAAACCAGGACATTCACACTCCACAACATTTATCCTTCAAACTGGACAGATTTTCCCTTAGCAATCTATGGTTTAAAGCTATGTGGCCATAGTGTGTGTAAGCCCAGATGCTCAACCTCATAGAACAAAATGCAGCAGGAGGGAGACCAGGAGTGAAGTATCACAGATTTAGTGTTAGTAATCAAGGACCCATCAGAGATCAAGCCTAGCAGGGCACTGAACCAGAGTTCAACCACTAAACTGAGTTTGTTGACAGCCTGGGTAAACACCTCAAACCTCAGTGGCTTCAGCTGAATCAGGAGTTTCTGGCGCCTCCATATACTGATTTCTCTTTCAGGGGTGACGTGTCTTTCTGCCACACTGTCCCGCCATGAAACCTTGTTCCCCATATTTGCATGTATTTTGCTAGTTTGTGTAGGTGATGTAGATGGTCTTGAGCTGGGGCTGAGGAACTAGTGCATCTCAGTATGTGTTTGCAATACCAGAGGTGATGGCTGAGGATATGAGCTACAGAGAAGCTGGAGAATATTTAAAAGCCCACATGACTTTGAAGTGAATATGGGAACACTGGAAGATGTATAAGAAATGTACTATCCGATGCTTGCCTTATTCCTCTGCATCTGCTACTGGTCTGTATCAGAGACAGGACAGACCATCTTGTCTTAGCCAGTAGCTCATCTTTTACAGCTTTGTGCCAAGTGATGCATTCTGGTAAATAAAAAGGTATCAAGTTGTCACTGAATGGTTATAGGGAAGTATATCTACAGGAAACTTTCAGATAGTTTTAATAATATCGATTAACATCCTCTATGGATCATTTACCTTTTCTTTCCCTACAGTACTTCCCCAGCCTAAAATATTTCTGTGAAGTGTGCAGTAATCGCAGAAGGAATTTCATGACTGTAAATACATTGTTCTATGTAATTAAAGCATCTGGTGTCCTGGATTGGGCTCATACATCTTTTCATGCACATTGCCTGATACATTCAATCGTCTTTTTAACATGAGCATCAAGCAGAAATCAGATATTGAATCTGGGAATCAGTAAAAGGCCAGCTTTTTCTCCCAGCTAATACTGTGTTAATGCAACTGTCAAAATACATTGACTAGTTTCAAAAGCAGTTCAGAGTTAATACACGCAAGCCCAGCAGCTGTGCCAGAGAAATTGTGAGAGCAGATGAACCAGAGATCACTGTGACACTCTTGCTTCATATCTGTTACTCCAGTTGATACACATACCTGCTGGCCCAGACATCAATTGACATTGCATGTATAAATGAGGACAGATGCAGTTAGCAAGTCAACAACAACAGGTAGAAAAACAAGCCCCTGAAATGTGCTGAATTTTGCTAATACATTTCTGGTGGTACAGCCCTTTGGGTAGGAGGGCAAGGGGGAGGTATCATCTTGACACACCTGTGCTTTGTCCTGCTTAGATGATAATATGCTTTTTTTTTTTTTTTTTTCCATTTGTCTCTGCTCACTTAAGGCACAACAAACCTGTAACAAGCTGTCTCATAATGTTAAGCACATGCTGAGGTGGAACGATGAATCACTATAAACGCTTTACCCCACAAACTATAAACTATTCTTAATTCTGTTTCTCTAACTCAGATCATTTCCCCAACTGCCCTTTTCCGTCCTGAAAAACAGCTCCACAAACCCAGCAATTTCATACTCTATTACCTGTCTGTACTAAGGGTTCAGAAAAAAATCATAACTAACATGGATTCTTTGTGTTCACATCAGCGGGAGCACCAGGCACTTACTGCTGTACAAATCTCTCCAATGCTTCAGTTTGCAGAGAAGAAAAGTCACCATCGGTGATATAACTTCAGTATTACCCAAAGACTGGCTTTTAAAGTTCACAACTAGCTACTAGCACAATAAGCTCTGAACGTGTTTTGGATTTGCACTTGACACAGTTAAATGTTGTAGCAACTGTGATCAGCTAGAACTTATTCTCCTACTGCTGCATAGCTGTGATTTTGTGCTAACATAGTGGGCCTGTGGCCGTGTTTGTTTGTGGGACAAATCTACACCTGGAAAAGCCTTTTATGAGTAAAGATTATGATGGGACCAAACACTTTTTCACAGTGTTTTTCACGCAGTGATCGCTGTGAACACTGTAGAAGAGACCCATATGAAAGATGTGAGCTTGTGATCCCGATGATGTCTTTACACAGTAAAACGCTTGCTGAAAAGACTTCTGGCAGTCACCAGGGATGGTTGGTTGTGCTGGCTGGTTGTTTAGCTACAATATGAAGCAGACTGAAAGCTGTTAGTATAAGCATATGAAAACAATACGATATTTCACATGTCATATGCTCCATTATGCAAAGGCAGTGGAAAATTGGTTTATACCATGACTTATACATGACACTGGGTAATCACAAGGGCACTGCTGGAAGGGCACAGGGCTACTGATATAGCTGAGCAAAGGGATCTCTGAAAATGGCTTTTGTAGAAACAAATACAGCCAGGATGACTGAAACAACTTTCAAATTATTTGTTTTGCCCCCCGCTCCGTCCACTTCCCCCCTCTAAGTGTTTTTGTTGGGAAGAAAAAAAAAGCAGCCATATTTTGTGGTTTCAAAATGTTAAAGTATTTCTAATTACTCAAAAAAGAAGTCATGTTCCATAGTTAAAAATGTAAATCCATTTCTTCATAACTTCTGAGATTCATAACAATTTTGAAAACAACCAATTTGATTTCATTTTGTTTAATCTCTCTGAGTGTGTTTGATTTTTAACACAAACAATAATCCACAAAATCACTTATACATCTATACTCAGTAAGTAGGAAAAGCAGCAGATCTGGAAAAGCAGTAGAGCAGAGCCAGAGAGTGGTTGTTGTTAGAATTAGGGTGAATCCGTAGCAAAAGCAGCAAGAAATGGTAGTATGATGGTTTTGTTTGCCTTCTCTTGGGCCTGTACCAAATTAGACCAGTTCAGAATATAATCAACTGTTTTTCACTCTGGGGAAGCTTGTGTCTCTTCATCTGTTTTGCTTGTTCAACCTAAGTGACTCTTGGAAGCTTCAAATATATTTGACAGAAAGATTAGCAGTCTCAAATACGTTAAGGCTGGCAAATATTGAAGTAAGGGGGTACATAAAGGACAGAAACCTGAGGTAATGGATGCATCTGGAACAGAATATGTTTTTGAACAAGGACATCCAAAAGCCCATGATGGAGAGAGCTATTGTATGTACCCTCACATAGAGGAGAAACTTGGATCAGAAGTTGTACCTTGTTAGATACCAGGGAATTTAACTAAATGATGCATTTCTGGAAAGAGACACCTACTTTACTTCTGCTGTTCAGAGAACTGATCCCTTGATTTCGTAAGTGTAGATTTGATAAACACAATGAAATATGCAATCTTAAGAACAATGCAGGGACTTATCCATGTGGAACAGCTAATTAAAAAACAGCAGTGATAACAGACAATCAGAGGAACAAATCGCTTATGTTATTAATTAGATATAGTCGAATAGATCTGAATCAAATGAAATCTGCTCAAGTGGTAATCCTATGAGATAGAGCTGAACAAACATTGTGTGCTTCCTGGAGGTTTGATTTGATTTTCTTTTATTCTTTTATTGTTTAGAATGCAGTGGTGCCAAAAATTGTAAGTTTGCTCCTTTTGAGGTTCATTCATTTCTGTCATAATTATATTGTGACTGAGCAGTGAATATGTAACTAACATCTGAAAATAGCTTTAATTCACGGTATAACACCAGAACTGTACTCATATCCTTTAACCAAAGGAAATATCTAGGTTAGGAGACATGCAGGACCACATTTTTCCAACGGATTACATGTATTTCGAATTATTATTATAAATAATAATAATTATTATTATAAAATATGATTATTAGTTGAAATATTATTTTCTCAGACTGTAAAAACTTGCTTTTGCTAATGGATAGCATAGTTTAAAAGACAGTTTTCTATTATACACAGCTCCTTCCCTCTGGTCTCCTCTGTCATCCTGCTTGCCCGTCTATGACACGTATGGTACAACACTGGCACGGTTTGAGGTAAGGGCACCCCCAAATCTGCAACAGAACGCTCTCTGCCCCTCCCCGCCCAAAAAGGGAAGAAAGGAAAGAAAGGAGAGAGACTTAGCCATTAGGAAAGGAAACTAGAACAGCTTTACTNCTGCAAAAACGTGCTGCTAACTTCAGACAGACTTAGGTGAAAAATAAAAATCATAGAACAGAATTGTTCTGTTCTAACCCAAACAGAACAAACACACACCCTTCCATGTAGTTTTCCCCTTTGCTCTGAGCAATAAAGGGCTGTTCCATTTTGTGGACATTTTTCATAACCATCTTAGCAGGGAGGATCATAGGTTTCATTGCCAAAAACGGGTTCACAGCAGTGCACATCAAGCTAGAGACCTGCTTCCTTTGCTCCAGCTGCTCTCAGCACGGCAGATTGGAGTGGAGAAGGGAGAGGTCTGTCATGTTCCCCCTGACGTGACACGATCAAAGCTGTAACAGGCAAATGGGGTTGTTACTCAGTCAGTTGCAAAGCTTAAGACAGCAAAAATAGTGGGGAAAAAATGCCTACTGAATTGACTTCATCCTTGTATCACCCCCTGTGGAGGTTTAGCTGATTAGAGTGCTCTATCTTTTTTCAGAAAGTGATCAGTAGCACAGTAGGGTGCTGGTGGCTCAGATGTGGCTTCCTCTTAACCTATCAACAGAGAACGTAAGTAAAAGGCAGTAAAACATTTTAAATTGGACAGAAAGTGAAGCAGGGCTGTATGATCCAAAGCTTGGTCACTGAAACGAATGAGCAGCACTGCAATCCATAGTAGCTGTTCCAGTAATTTCATGTTGTGTGACGATTTAAGAGTACAGTGGAGCTGCTCCTCATTTGTCTCTTGCTATCTTTTGGGTTCATGTTCAAGGTGAACTGCAAGACTCCAGTTATCACATGTTAGTAACGAGTTGCTACCAGAAAAATTTATGTTATCACCACAGGCTAAAATTGACTAATAAATAAATACCTATAAATACTAACAGACTTGCAGTATGTTAGTTAGACCACAGACTCCAGTGGAGAGTGCAGAAGGTTTCAAGGGTACTTGTAAAACAAGGCAAACCATTACAAAACTGTAACTGTTCTGTACAGGAGAGCAAAACACTGTGTCATGAACTCATAATCACAACATTGATGGACTACACTTCAATCGATATATCTAGCCAGAGATAGCTGAAAGCATTGGTTGACCTAGCACTCATATTTTCCCAGGAATACAAAACACTGTAAAATGTAGTCACATCCCGTGCACTGTGTGGAGCCCTTGGAGGGAGACAAAGGGCACAAAGAGTCAAGAGGATGATGAGCAATGCAGCCTGCCAGAATCCTGGGCTATCAGACTCCAGCTCCCATCACAGTTACTGTACAGAAATAACCACTCACCCAAAAAAGCCACTGCCGCCAAGCAATTTAATGAAGCTCTTACTCATCATTCTCTCAAGCGTAGAGGTCTGAAAAGGTGTACACAGGTGCATCATAGGTCAGAAGTATCCAATTAGGGTTTCAAGTTCCAGTGAAAAGAACTATTTACCCTTACATTTCAGGTTATTCTTTAAATAACCTCAGCTTCAGGTCATCGACACTGATGATTATACTTTGGAGAAAGTATAATGGAAAAATTGCTAATACATTTATTAAATTTGTAAAGCTACTAGGCGTTAAAATTGTACTGCCTTTTTCAAAATATATCTTTAAGGTTTGAAGTAATGTTCTCCTCCACTGGTGAAGTTAGAGGTTAACCATGTGCAACAAAAGGAGATGTTTCCTTTCATTTCTCTAAATGTGCAGGCCATCAATTTCATCACATTTTGGGCAGCTCAGGGAAGGCAATTAGGAGGAAAAAGGCAAATCCATCATTTGGGTCACAAGAAAAATATTTAACAACCACATAGTGATTCAGGAAAATTCAATATTCTGTAACCTTGCTGACTTGGTTTAGAAAATGAATGAAATAATTTCAGACAAAATGTGACAATAGCAGGTGATGGTGTGGGCTGGAAGCATGCTCCCTCTAAGAGACACATGTGTTGCCTGAGTGTGCTGTACAGTACTTACATGTTGGACATGGAGCTGCCCTGTAGAGAATATAGACTTTCACGTTTGCCTGCTAAAGCACATCCTGAGCAAAGCCTTTGTCCAAACAACAACTAGAGAGCATTGTAAAGGGCAGTTGGGCGCAGGGAGTATGAATGAATACAACTTTGCATCATTTGATATGACATTTAATCTGACTAAGCAGTCTGGTCAGCCTGCAGTCTGGGGACAAACGAAAACCTCTGTTAAAGAGAATGACACATTTTATTTGCGCAACTTCAACATGATCAGGAAATTCCCTTCTCCCTTCCACTATTTTGGTTTTTTAATCAGTAGATGATCAAAGCCTCCACCCCTTTTCAGCATGTTCTGAGTTGGATGCTGCTGGGAGTCAGCTTGTAGGTTATAGAGTCTGTTTACTTCAAAGTAAGGAAAATCTGTTGAGCCTGTAAAATCCCAAAATATTAATATTTCATTCTACCAAGTGCAAAGTTTGCCTGTAGCATAGAACTACAATAATTTGTTTATTTCACAGAGATGAGATAAGTTGATGTACTGGATATTACAGAAAAAAACCTCGGGAAGGTGTTTTGTGGGGCTGAAATAATCAGTCACAGGTGACAATGGCTCAGTAAGGAATTGCCATATGTTGTAGCCGTTGTGTGTTGCTTCATATTCTCCTCCTTATCACTGGGGATTTGAATGATCTATAATTAAAAATAAGACTGTTTTTAAATTAAAAAGAACAGATAAAATTCTAATAAAGTAGAATACCAATCTAGGTTATCTAGGTTTTTTGTTACAGAAATGCAGGACGCCACAATGACATCGTTCTTCATTTCTCTAGTGCAACATGGATAGGATAGGCAGACATACCATCTGCAAAGCTGTGCTAGTTACAGGCAGCTCAGCACTCACGTTTTCAATACCCATCTGCTGCAGGTAATTCTTCCCTCTAACTTCCTGGTTGAGACATCCATGTGATGGTAACATACTCCACTCAGCTGAGGGCACATCTGCCTGAGCAGTTCTGCTAGATGAGCCAGCAACACTCCCATTTGCCCTTGTTTTCCATGCTTTGGGAATGGTTTTGGAGCACTGTATTCTTTCTACATAGTATTGATTTCATCTGGATGAAATTAAACCTGGAGGACCAATCTCTGAACTCCACATTAGTAGGTATTCCAGGCATTCAACTCCACAACTGTCTGCAAAAGGGCTTCCTCCAAACCAGAACAGCCAGCAGAGAGGTCTGAGCCTCCACCCTGCCTCCCTGATGTCAAGTTTAGAGCACTGACTGCAAGAATCACTGATAATATCCCAGGATATCCACCAACCAACAATTTCTCAGCCAGGAAATCTGGAACTCAGGAACCCTCAGGTCTGTTCCAGAGCTGGTGCCTTTCCAATTAGGTTAGAATCCACTGATGCCTCACCTGTATTTCGCCAGAGATTTGAGGAAATGGATATTTCCACAAACCCTTTCATCTTGGAACAATCTCCCACCTAAACCAGTACTTTCCAACAATATGCAATGTTTCCAGCCAGTGCAGGGTGCAGGACAGCACCTGGTAAGATTTAGCAATTTCTGTGGCAATCTTACATCTAAGACTAAAAAGCAACAGGAACAGAGTCATGGGAGGAAAAAAACAGAACAGTAAGTGCTTCTAATTTGTTCATGAAACACTTTGTCTAAAAGATAAATCTGCTCTAATCCAAGGTTCTGCTGTCTCCAGCATCCTGCGTATCTGGCTTATCTGAGTTGTCGACAGCAGAGGTCACTTGCTTCTGCGTTTTTCAGAGATGTGGGGTAACATGCATCCCTCAGGTTTCAGATTTCGATGATGGTTTTTGCACTATTTGTCTGTTCGATAAGATCAAAGAGAGAATCTGAGATACCAGAGTTAAGAGTCCCATCTATTGGCCAGAAGAGGAAAATAATGACCAAATGCTTTCTGAATCTTAGAGTATTGTATCTACTGTGAAAAACTATGAAGAAAGAAAAATACCACGAATAACGAATCATCTGAATGTTAATAATAATGGATATTAGCAAAGGCAGAAAATAAACTGTTCTTTTAGAGAGGACACAAAAGGAGAACAACCTGTTGCTTGGGAGAGCTAAAAGGGGAAGAAAAAGTAATGAAAAAGTAGCTAAAATGAAGAAACTTTTTTTTTGCTTCAGTGTAATCATTAGATGGCTTCGCCTACATATCAGCAGCTCCCAAACCTGCGTTAAAGAGATTTTTATCCTTGCTTTCAAAAGACAAATCTTTTTGCCCTTGAAGTAGGGCTGATCTGTCCATAGCTTGCCATTACTGTAGCAGGCAGCACTTCCCACTAGCTGAAGGGCTTCCCTTTGCTCTTTCCACATACATGAAGGGATCCAGATTCTGCCCTGAGAGAACTCGAAGGCACACTTCAGGTTCAAGTAGTTAAAGGTTGCCTCAGGAAGAAGCAGTTGCAAGAGAGATTAACTGTTTTTCCGCCTTGTAAGCTTTTGAAAACACCTGTACCTTTACTTCCGTGCTCCCTGCTACAGCATGCTGCTCCTGGCCCTGCTCTCCTGGTACTCAAAATGTTTTCCACAGGGACAACTAACTGGCTTTTAAGCATCACTAGTATAAAACCTGACATCATAGCTGCAGGGATTTAGGAGCTCAGGATCTGCTTAAAAGAAATGCTTAATAGTAACAGTACATGAATCTCAAAATGATTTATTACTATGCCCCATTTCTGTTTGTTGCTCTACAGATGAGATTCATCTTTGGCTTGTAGACTTGCATCTGTTTAAATATAAGACGTACATGTGAGACAGGTATCTAAGCTCCTGCTCCAGTCAGTGGACAGCACGCTATGCATGAGTGCCTAATGCCACTTGGGATCTCATTTGGTACCTACCTGATGTCCCAGTGGGGCACGGGGCTTCCTGCAGGTCCTGCACTGCCCTCCTACCTACCCCATACCAAAGTCTTCAGCAGCCCAGGGCATCTGAAATAGCACTAAACACCTGTGCTTGGGAAATGGCAGCAGCCTGTAGCTCACGAGGAGACACTTATAACCAGAGATCTAGAGTTGGGAGTGTCTGGTCTGGAGTTGAATCCATCCTTGATGATCCCTGAGGACTGGAAAGAATTGCTGGGGCAGGAGTGAGTTGCCCCAGTTCCAGCTCAGCAGGCATTAGGCAGAGTTTCATTCTGTGTAATTTCACTCAAAATCCTACATTGGCTCAACTCAAATCCAGAACTCCTCTGATAGCTCCATTAACACTAACTTTAGATTGCAGTGTGTATTCACGGTCAAGAAACAATACTACCTACAACACCCTAGGATATCATCTCCTGAAATGTAGATTTCTCTAACTGTGCACTAAGAGCGAAGGCAGGGTCAAAGAAATGCCTGTCTCAGCATTTCTCTGTATAAGAACGTGAGAGCAAACATACTAGGTCAAGCTAAAGCCAGAAATGGTTGTCTAGACAAAAGTACATGAGTAGAACAAACACACATACCAAGACCTTGGGGTCTTCTCCAGTCATTTGCAACTCCTGAGTTTCACAAGTCTTGTGATTTCTGTGCATTTAGGAAACTTCAGTGGATTTCTCTTCCATGAAGTTTTCAAATCAGTCCTTAACCCATGTAAAGTCTTAGCATCAGGAACAGCTTGTTGTAAGAGCTGCACATAAAATTCTGCTTCCGGGCTATTATAAGAATATCTTGCCTTTCCTGGAACTTTTGATATTTTACATAAGTGGTTCAAGTGGTTGTATATAAAACCTGTATTCTAGACTAGCTTTGATATTTGCTAAAAAGCCACAGCAAAGCAAAAGATACTTAATATTAAGAAAGTTGGGAGGTTTATTTTGCTTTATGAAATGAGTTTATACTAAAGGAAGCAGTTTAGCACACAATGGTTCGGACAGAAAGCTGCTATAATGTTATACCATGCATATGTCCAACTCTCCTTACATGTAGGTGAAAGCCCTGGGGGTAAGTTGTAGTGCTCCAGTAAAGACAGTTCACTGCAATTACAAAGCTGTACTCTGGCATCCCATATTTCACCTTTCTAACTAAAAAGTATTCGCAAAAAAGCAAATATGGAGCAGGTAAATGACGGTGGCCCTGTCTTGCTGAGAGGAGTGCCTGTTTCAGGCATGGCTAAGAGTAGTGCTTGCTGCAGATGCACTCCCACCAGCTGCAGAAGGCATCCAAAGCTCCTGTTTTACAGTGATCTGTACTGCCACAGATATGTAATGTGGAGGACAACTGGAAAACTGATTGTTCTTTTCCACTCATGGGCACCAGAGCGGGAAAAGGCAGAGACAAACACTCACCTGAGCAATAAACTTGGTCAAAAAATCCAGTTGTAATATTTTCCATCTTATAAGTTGCTGATTCATGAAAACCTGGACATTTCATTGTGATGATGCAAAACCCCTCCAAACCCTAATATACTTTCTTTTTGAAAAACTATGAAACAGGGCTTGCAGCAGCTTGTTTAGTACCATTTAGTGTAGCAGTGCTCAAAACAGGAGGTCCTGCATAATGGATCTCTGACATCTTCCTAAGCAGCAAGGAACAAAATGTTTTTGAAGGTAATGTAACAGAAATGTGTATGCAGAAGAATGCTTTTAAAGGGTTTAAATATGTATGTAAACAGAAGGCTGACCTCTAGTTTTCCATGAAAATTGCCACAGCTGCTTTCTCTAGAAGGCTTATTAAAATTGCATCTTTCTTGGAGAAAGATTATGTTTGCTCTTATCCTGATCATATGATATCAGGTGATGTAAATTGATACAAAATCCAATGCTTGGATCAATACTGTGATAATAATGTTAAGAGAATGGAAAAATAAATAAATAAAAGCATCACCCTCCACAGAAATGTTGATTCACTGACCATCTGTCTTACTTCATTTATGTGCTTCACCACTCCAGCTTGGCATTAGACAAGTCAGCCCATAAATTAAATATCTGAAGTCATACTATAATTCCTGGCTACTCTGGTCTATTTTTTTAAGCTGTCAACATCTAAAATGTCACACATATTTCTTTTTGGGTAGATAGTAAGCATGTGCCAAATCCTGCCTACTCATCTTAAGCACGAACACAGACAAGTAGCAATTATAGTCTTGGTTTCCATTAGACATCCAAACTGAAATAAGAGCTCTTTAGAGTTTAAATATGTGCATTGAAGGTATTTCTATTTATTTGTTTACTTGCTTATATGAACAATGTCTGACTGAAGACTCCTGCAATGCACATGCTGAGATATAGGAAGCTGCTAGCAAGAAACAAATTCACTTGACATGTTAGAGGGCTGTGCCCATAATCTGCACTCAAACAGTGACAGAAACGGGAGGGCACGGCCTGAAGCTGCGCCCGGGGAGGTTCAGGTTGGATGTTGGGAAGCACTTCCTCACAGCAAGGGGGATAAAACACTGGGATGGACTGGCCAGGGAGGTGGTGGTGTCACCATCTCTGGAGGTGTTTAAGAAAAGACTGGATGCCACACTTAGTGGCAGGGTTTAGCTGAGTGGTGGTGTTAGGTCATAGGCTGGACTCAATAATTTAAGAGGTCTTTTCCAGCCTTAATTATTCTATGATTCTAAGCAAGAGAACCCATGAAGAACTTTAAAATATCATAGTAAGAGGTTCATTTTTACAGGCCATTAGTTTCATCTATTTGTTTCAAGCCTATCCTCAGTGAAAAAAAAAAAGTATCTAATTGGATGCTTTCATTAGATGTAAAACCCCCATATATTAAAATAAATAAATAAATAGATATTTAAACAGCAAGAACATAGTGGTTGGCTGCCCACTCAACTGGAAGGCTGAGAAGAAGCTCAGAATAATATTCATATGTATTTTGAACAGATTTAAAGCATGTAGTACAGAGAACGACATCTCAGATGAACAAATATTTAAGTGATATGACCAAGGATATATTACTGATTTTAGAGTAACCGTGGCTGTTGACCCTCACTGTCTGCATAAGGAAGCTATATATACCTAAATACCAGAGAGAAAAGTTTACATCCTTTTCTGAGATGACAACATTTTCATGTTGATCATTTAAATAACACCAGAGAATGACCCAGATCAGACATCAAAGTAAAATATTCTAAGTTTGTTTCTGGAGACACCAAACCCTGAGGCCCCACTCCAGCAAAGACTATAAGCACTTGATTAAGAAGGTCAAATTTAAGTCTTCTCAGCCACAGAGGTCTATGCCCGGTGGGATCTAAGTGCTCCTGCAGTCCAGTGCATGCTTAAAGTCTTCATTTGACAATCCATGGGATATTCCTCCCCAAAAGACTTACGAGACCTGTACAGAAGTCCTTGCTGTCAGATCCCCAGTACTATTCTTAGCTCACACAAACCCGATTTTAACAAGCCATGTGAGCATAGGCTGTATCTTCACGTGTTGTGCACCCATACGGGTAGGCTTAAAGGTGAACTCATTAACAGAAGGACAGAAGATCTTGTGTGTTATCCAAGTGTGACCGTGGCAAGATCCCAGAGATCAAGAGCAGGGAAAAATGCTAAAAGAAGCTGGCTGCACATAAAGCCAACAGGAATACTTATATTTGTATGAGTCAACGCGAAAGATGGTTTGGAAAGAAGTACTGGTTTTAGGGCTTAATCACTCTCCTGTAAGGTAAGCATTGCGACTTTTGCGGGGAACAAATTTTCCTCTGTAGACTAGCATAAGATACTAGCTCTCCTGCTGAGGCCCCATGACCCTGCTTCAGGCAGGAACAGCTCTGACCATGGCCTGAAGCCTATATCCCTCAGCACAGGATAAATGCTGCACTTGGAAAAAATATGAATGGGCCCAGGCACTGAATACTGCTCTTGTTCTGCAGAAAGGGTGCTGGCAGGAGCAAGCAGAAGAAGGTTTTTTTGAAAAATAGTAGAACTTGTCAATAGCTAAGTAAGAAACTGGGGGCACATGAACTTCCAAAATCATGTTGAAAGATAACAGGGAAAAAAAAAATCCAGAAACTAAGTGAGCTTTTTTTGAGAAACAAAAGAATTACGATTCAGCATCAGGAGAACAAAGCTTGGTGGCTTCCCAGAAAAAGCATTTTAAATCATTTAAATTATTTAAAACAATAATTACATCTCACATTAACATGATAATATTATCTACATTTAACTGATACAATTTTTTACTTCTACCTTTGGTAGCCATACTAATTCGTATAGCGTTATTCCCATGTAAGGCGATTCTGTGTTTACAGTAGAACTTTAAGTGCTTCATATTTATGCTACATCTGTGTCTAGAGAACAAAAAAGATTGGAAGTAAAATGCTTCAGATATCCAGAGAAAAGAGAAAAGGGATGCGCTACTTCAAGTTGTGGCAATTGTTATGAAACCAGCACTTGCAGATTCTGACATCTCGTGGCAGACTTGGGTATCTGCAAAACTCTTCCCTTATTTTATTTTAGGTGAGCTTTTTGGTTTCCTTCATTTTATTTTATTTTATTTTTGAGGAGTGCTTGGAACCAACGTTGGTGTAAATAAAAATATTTTTACTGAAAGTTCAAAAGTGGGAAACCTGAAAAATACAAGGAGGTGAAGTATACAGCTGAACATCAATCTGCGAAATAAATATTAGGTAACTGTTCCCACGCATGTAGGTGCTCCACAAAATATCTTGAATTGCACTGCAAATCTTTTTGATCTTAAAAATTTGTAAAATATCACATATGTAGTTTTGACATTTCCTAAATCCACAGCT
Source organism: Todus mexicanus (assembly GCA_013389965.1). Lineage (NCBI taxonomy): Eukaryota > Metazoa > Chordata > Aves > Coraciiformes > Todidae > Todus > Todus mexicanus. Next base: position 14,032 of record WEIS01036239.1, read on the forward strand.
TTTGATCATAAAACATATGATCTGCAAGTAGGAGTCTGTATGATCTTTTCTGTGTTAATGGTATTTTAATCCTGTAGGCCTCGTGGCTGCAACCGCCTTATATTTTGGGAGTCTGCAAACCATTTCCTACCCTTGCTCACAGCATTTATGCAGCTGCCAAACTTTTGGGGCAGATCCTGCCCATTGTCAGCCACACAGCACAGTGTATTTGCCCACATGGCCAAGGATAGCAACCATACATCATGCTTATTCATATTAGATGCTGCACTTGGTTATCTATGGGTACGTTATTCTCCATAGACACCAATCCATTCTTCTGCCTACTACCACCCAAATTTAATCTGGTGCTCTGCTTGAAGCTTGTGCTTAAATACTGTAGAGAATTGGGACTTCGCGTTTCTTGCTCCTGAAAATGCAAAAAGAACATGAGCAATTAGTGCTCTAGTACAGCATAAACAGCATAAACATATCTGTTCACAATTCCTTTAATTTCTAAGAGATTTTCAGTTTTCATTATTATTCGTTGTTCCATCATTTTTGTCTGTATTAGGCATTCATAAAAAATACTTCATTATCATCCACAAAGCACAGCTCATTAGCACAGATGCTCTGTGAAGCCAATTGTTTCTTCATTAGCAACATCTCAGAAATTTGCGCCTTTGATGCTTGTTTGAATTATTTGTGTCTTCTCACTTCCTTGGCTGTGTTTCTGAAAGATTTCATTTTTTTCTACAGCTATTTACATCTATGAATACCATTGCAAGCTCTGCACTTCTAATTTATTATATATCTTGCTGTTCAAATGCAATGGCACAGAGAGTTTACTGATAGGCTTCATCCTGCATTTGTCAGTGCTCATCTATTAACTCTGTTCCTTCAGGTAGGAATGAAAATGTGTGCTCTCTAGCATGCTCTAGAGAAGAAGCTGTAATTTTGAAAGCTCCACACTTTTACAACCCCTCACTTGGATGCCTGGTGAAACCTGTATTGCAGACGAAACATGTTTGGGTGCATGAAACACCAAAGTTGCATTTTGCAAATATCATCAAATGAATCAAACCAAATGACTACAGAATGATTAAAATAATAATATTGTCTCTGCATGCGTGTTGCCTTTCACCTTGCTAGATGGTGAAACCCACAAGGCGCTTTTCCTCCTAGACCACTGCCCTTCCCACCAGACTGTGGTGGTCAGATGCTCCTCCAGCTTCACAGTCAACTGGAAACTGTCAAAGACCTCTAGTGCCAAAGAGGGCCCCCAGTGTGTTGCACCACTGAACTGGCTTGGCCTCTGGCAACTCTGACCTGCCTTAGCCTTGTTCTCCAACTTGCTTGCCACATTGCTTTTTTACTACAGCATTTGGTTACGAATAAGACAAATATTTTCCTGACTGTAAATCCCTTATCTGACACTGACTGAAAATACTTTCTTTCAAGAGCTGCTGACTTCAGGAAAAGGGCCTAAGAAATGTTGCTGAGTATTTTGGGGTTTTTTTTCTCTCATCACCCTTTTGGAATTTTATAGGCTCATTTCTGGAATGGAGATGATTTCTTATGGGACAGATGGTTTAAAAATTTTAGAATTACATAAAACAGGGAGGACAGATTTGTTGAACCTTCCCTCTATATGCATCTTACTCTTTATAAGGAACTTAAGCACAGTTACAGCTCCTCACACTCTTGGGTGTGAGATTGCTCCTCTTTTCTGGATTCTACAGTGGCACACAAACTTCAAATACAGGCCTGATGCCGAGGACAGCCAAGACCAAAAGATGTTATTTAAGTGCTCTGCTTATTATGAATATTTAGTATAAGGTAATATGCCTACATTTGCAACAATGCAATCACCCGCCATGCAAAGAGTTAAGAAAGTAATACAAACCTTGTACTTCCACCACAAACTCAAGCCAAGGCAAAAAACCAAAGCCAGCTGGCCAACTTTCAAGAAGAGCTCACTTGCGGAATGGAAAGAGTGGAACTCCGTTGACATGGAAACCGCTAATTTCAATATATATCAATAATTAATAGATAAAATAGCAAGGTGAGAAAGATCTCAAAATGCTGTGAAAGAACTTTCAATAGCCAAATCCTAGAGGTGAAAGAGTAGCAACAGGGACAAGGAAAGTGTTAAACCACATTGTTGTTCCAGGCTAGTGTTAGAGGGCTCAATGGGAATGTGAGAAATGAAACAACAGTAGTCTCATGCTGGAGCATGTTTCTGTATCTGTGCTCTGTTGCTGCTATAAAAAGGAGCTTCATGTGGATTTCATCTGTGCACATTCAAATGAGAGCTGCTGCCCTGAAAATTTCCAATCAGAAGTAGAAGGCAGAGAGGTGAAAGGGTAAAATATTTAGAGAAGTGCGGAGAGACAGAAGATGAAGCCACAACACAAATGAAGAGGTTGCATAACCACAGTCGTGTTTGATGACGCAGGAGGACACTAAATAGGTTCAATTTGGGAACAATTTTGGGGACAAGGAAGTGGTGACAATCTGTTAGCCATCAGACAAACCTGTATCAGAGATGACCTGGACCAAGTAGGGGGAATGAGACTTTGTGGACGCTGCTGTACATGGTAGGAAGAATTCTTCCACTGCGGTTTTTGTCTTTTTCTGGGGCGTTTCATGGCTACCAAAGGGTGAGCGATTGTACAGGACACTTTACACATCTGTGTGTTATTAGTTCAGATTTTGATAACACCTCAGCAAGAAACCTTGTTTCCTTGGAGAGAAATCTCTAAATAAGTGTGTGGTCCATGCGTCAGTCCAAAAATTGAAGGGCACAAATCACTACAGCAAGCCAACTTTTTCGCATTCAGAAGTGACAGGCTCAGTCCCTCTAAAGAGCAAATTAGGGTTGTTATTACACTATTATTTTTGCTTGGTATTTACTGCTAAAATAATTTCTTTTCTTGAATCCAGGTGTTTCACTAAAAGGTCTGGGCTTGCAATACCCTTCACAGATAGACAAGCACTGGTACAGGGATTAGGACAGAGATCTGACTACTTTTTCCACATCCTACCTGAAATGAGAAGGTGGAGCTCATAGCAGGCTTCATTTAGCACAACAAATATTAACTGTAATGCAAAGTCATTTGTATTTCTCCACTCTCCAAGTCTAGGCAGAGCTGGTGATGAAAAACTCATTGGAAAAAAAAAAAAAAATCCATTCATTTGTATGTAAATAAAGTAAACATAACAAAGACTAGCTGGAGCTACCATCTGCTGCACAGCTTTTTCACATAGAGATAGCAACTGCATGGGGGTAATGTAACTCATCTCCCGGTGTTTGATGGTTATTGGTCTGCTCGCTTTTCCAAAGTCATTGCAAATTTGAGGCACTAAAACTTGCAGTAATCTTTTTTTTTTATTATTATTATTCTGTCCATTATGTGGTAGTACACCAGTGAAGGACAAGGGAGAAGAACAAGATGTATGTTGGAGATCACCATAACTATAATAAAACCCAGGAGCTAAATGAAAAGCTCTATTTTATTTTGGATCTTTTCATTTTTAACTCTGACTTTTTAATATTCCTCTTCTATTTTGTAAAATATGAAAGGCCAGAAGCTCCCTCATCAGGGAAAAAAAGTAAGGTTGTACCTGGATCTCTGATCTCTTCATCATTAGTTTTACAGGCCTCGAGAAATTACAAGGAGATAAAACTGTGGGAAAATAAAATAACTGCCTTCCTTTCTCTCTGTGCATCGGCTGATCAGCAGGAAAGAAAGGCACAATCTGTTGAATATCTGTTGCTGTTCCCCAACTCACTACAGACTTCTAGATGTGAATGCTTGGGCAAAAAAACAGGCAATGAGTGTTTTTAATACAACACTTACATTAGGAGAAGTTAGACCTTGAAGCACCAATACATGATTCTCTCATAGCACTTAAACTAGTTAAATGCTCCTCAGCGCTCAGTAAATATAAATGTATTTTCCTGCAGAGCCAGGACATGCTGCTAGGAAACCCTGCTCTGCCTAGGATGAAAATCAAACACAGATTTAAAAGTCTTCTTCAGACAATCAGTCTGTTATATTGGTAGAATTTCCATAATGCCTGGACACTTTTCTGCCTGGTCATTTACCAGTCACCTCGTATGTACAAGCTTTCAAATTGTCCAGCTTAGAGACCGTCATCACTTCAACCACAAGCTCTATGTACTACAGAAAGGTTGTACTCATAGAGTTGGCCCTGGTTGGTGAGGTGATAGGGTCAGGAGGAGAAGAATGTTGTCCCCATGCTCCATATCAGGGTTATTAACCTCTTGTCGTGTGCCTTCAGCTTCTGCTGAGGTTCATTTGAGCTAAAGAGGTCAGAGTATGATGAGACATACTAGGCTAAAACATAAGCTTCTTCAGTTGTCATTATCTAGATATTGAGTTAATAAACCTCAGTTAGTCAGTGGGCCTTAGAAACATCAGATGTTTAAAAGTAAATGTGCCAGCTATGGGCAACCATGTACAATATTGCATGGCTTCTACAAAAATTATCTGTCTTTCAGTGAGTATAACTTAAGCCACTGCTGATCATATGGGTCTGAAAGAGTATTTTGGGAAATCTGGTGAATTTAGTCTATGGGCAAAATACGCTGAAATCAATACAAAAATCTTTTATTTTGTTTTTCAAGACTAGTCTTTTCCTGTGTATATTGCGATACAATAAGCAGGGACATATTTGAGTAGATCAGGTTGCTTAGAGCCCCATCCAACCTGATCTGGAATGTTTCCAGGGATGGGGCATCTACCATCCCTCAGGGCAACCTATTCCATTGTTTCACCACCTTCATTGTAAAATATTACTCATTGCAGCAAGCCATGGACCCTCCCCATAACAAGCTAAATGGACAGAGGATCCAAAAAAGGACTACCCCACACAAGCACATATTGAGCTCAGGCAAAATTACATTAACATCTCTTCCTGATCCATCCAGTGCCATCCTTTCTGTCGTATGGTTTTTCACCCACATTTTTGACTGTTGATCTTGGTGCGTGTCGCCAGCCTCTGATGCAAACCTCCTCATTTAGAATCAGATAGAAGATCATTTTCCTCAAAGAGGTTATCTGAGGTGTCTTTTCTCTTAAACACCTATCTTAGGAGCTGATCCAGAGAGGGTTTTCTTACACAGATATGGAGTTTGATGAGTTACTCTGAGCTAGTCAGCAGACAAACATTTCTCCATGCCATTTAGATTATATTTCCTTCTCTTTTTTTTTTTTCTTTTCATTTTATATGCAGCATTTCAAGATAATCAGATCTGTTCCTTTGGATTTGCACTGGTTCATACAGAACTCAAAGTACCATTTCTGTGCTGGTAAAATACTGAGCAGGTGCAGATGTGGCCCATCTGTGAAACGTGCAGTTTATATTGGGCTGAGGGAGAGGGAGCAGGGAAAAAGAGTATTGTTTGTCTTCTTTCTGGGAGGAGGAGATGAGGGGACTAAGGAACAGTAAAGCTGCTGATCTCTCTGGGGCTGGAAGGGAAGTATTTGGGCATGCTTCACCCTGAATATGTGACAGTCATGCTATGACATTTTCTAATTTTGACAAAAATTGTCGAAACTCCGCTATTCTAAGTGATCCTGCAGAGTGACAAAGACTGATTGAAAAACCTATTGAAAACTCAGTTATTTTTAGTTGCCACAGTGAGTAACTATGCAGAGACCTGAGCTCCCAAACAACCCAGAGTACTGCTTTTCTTTTCCTGTGAAAATGTGAAAAGAGGAAGGTGCATCGAAGGCAGCTGAGTAAAAAAGTGTTTGTCGATGGTAAAAGGCCAAATGTTCACACTGCGACCCTTTCTAGGAGACGCAGAGATGAAATTTGCATCTTGTTGTTCCCAGCAAGCTCCTATGTGCATGTTTTGCACATTTTAATCCCAGAACATGTACTGAAGTGGGCTTGGCGCTTTACTCATCTGCAACTGATGCATCACTTTAGGATGTGAAGAAGCACAGCAGCACTCTAGCAGATGGGCTTGAGGATGCCCGTGCCAGAAAATCAGTATGTGAAATAAGTTTGAATAAGACAAGCAGATAATTTGAAAGCCAATGCAAACCTCTTGGTAGTACCTGCTCAATTAGCTTTGGAAGCAAACACTGGTGCATCAGACGTGCTCTGTCCTCAGGTATCTAGCGCAATTTCAAGATTTTGTCTAGTACAGAAAGATCCTGTTAATAAATTCCTCAGCTCAACGTTGTTTGTAAATTCAGTGAGGGTTTAGTCAATTTATAGTCACACGATGTCCATGTGACTTCAGCAATTAGTGAATTTTTAGGAAACACTGGATACCGCTTGGACTTCTGGCTTGGCTTTTTGTATCTGTCCCTGGTTATCTGAATAAATGAACTTTGATGAAAAAACTCTTAAAAATTTACCTTGGGAAAGAGTTTAAGCACTAGATGGGCTCTCTGAAGAATCTAAAACCATCTGAAGGCTGTCACTTAGAAAGGAATAAACAACTTACCCAAATACAGAAAATAATTTTCAGCTGTGACGAATTTATCTTGCTGGTTTTTACAAAAGAAGAAAGTGCTTTTTAACAATTTTCTGTTATAATGATTCTCACTCCAAAAAACCCTTACCCTAACCTTACATTAACTGTAGCTTTTGCCTGAGGAAACATATATATACATCATTTCTGCTAACCATGCCCAGATTTTAATTTCATAAAGAGTCTTTTTAATGTACCAGCACACTAATTTCTTTTAGCTGAAAAATATTTTACCGAGAAAATAATTATATAGTCTCTATAAAAAATTTGCCATTTTTATCTGGAAAAATAAAAAAGGAATTCTGGAACTACCCTTGATTTCCTTTTGAAATGACAGTAAATCGTGCGCTTCAGCACCGTACCACCAGATTTCCAGGAGAGATGGTAAGAATATTTTCTTGGCATTGACGACAATAAGTATAAATCACATCTCCTATCTGACTTTGATAAAAGAATTTCATTACCAATTAATTCTATTAAGGCACCATTCCATTTTTTTGTCAGTGGACTGCCTATTACTAAGTTGAAGCCATTACATTTTTCAGGGAAAATCTATTTATAAATACTCATAAAGCAAACTAATTGAAAACATAATTAAATAAATGCCAGAATCTTAAATAAACGCCAGATGCTTCCTCCCTAGATTAAGCACACTAGGCAGGCAATGCTTCTCACGTAACTTTTCCACATAGTCCCATATTGCAGTTTTGCCCTTGACACTGACTACTGAAACCACATCATCCTCTGCTAAGAAGCTGTATCTCAGTCCTGCTTGGGGGCAAGAGGAGAGCCCACATCTGCTGCAGCTGGTGCTGGCCCCCGGCCACCGGGGAGACTTTCTGCAGCTCCTTGCTGGTCTCAACCAGCTCCCTGCAGGCAGTGGGTGCATTGACCCTGGCACTGGCTCACAAATGGCACTGGACGGCTTGAGCATGTAATGTTAAAAGCCTCCTACCCTCAGTTTGCCTCTAGTTATCTTCTGCCGCGAGTTTCCCCACACTGCAGAAGTCTCAATTTCACGTGTTTAAAATAATTTCAAGCGGCAGAGTCCCAGGAGAGGGACTGACGATAACAAATCTCCTCCTCCAGCCACAGGACCAACCTTGCTGCTGTTACACCAGACCACAGAGCGGTACTGGTGTGGCTCCACATGAGAGGCAGCAGTTTAAGGAGATGATGGCTGAGAGTGATGGATTCAAGGGGATGATGGCCAGGAAAGTCATCCTCCACAGGCATGACCTTGGGGTGGTCCTTTGCAGGGTCCTGCCATCCCTGTAGGGGGTCCCTGGGCTGGGCAACACCATCCTCCCTGCTAGCCCCTGCCAAGCCTAGCAGCTTTGGCCATGTACAGACTGTTACTTAGTATTTTCAACCTCTTTCATTATTTGCTGCATTTGCCGATATTTTCATTGCCTGTACACATTGCCCGAACATTTAATGAAATAAAAAAAGACTGTTTAAAAAAGAGTCAGTTTTTTCCAATGAGTTTGTACCAAAGTCCATTGTTAGCTGCCTAAATCCCCTGGCTTTCCAGAGCACCGAACCGTAACAGCAGCTATTAACTTCAGGCCAACCTGTGGCAGTATTGTCCAAAATGTCATATCTCACTCTTAAACATCTGTTGATAAAACTTTTCCATAATTGACATAGTGATGCTGCCTAATCAGCTACTTACTCCAGAGCTGAAAGTTAAGTCCACGGGCACCACAGCTGCTGCTGCTGTGGCACCAGCAGCCATGGCCCTGCAGAATATATGTACAGAAATTATGTGGGTCACTGCGCAAGAGCTGAAAAGTGACATGGTCATAATGTCACTTCACTCTAGCGTAAGTGAATTTCTAAACTATGTGCCTTCTGGTGTTTGCATCTGTATAATCAAGGAGGCAGAAGCCATCATAGCATATGTTCCAAATGGCACTGCCATCTAGAATGCTCTATATGTTCAGCTGTTTCATTATTTTGTGCTTCATATAAACTTATGCTAAGCAATTCTCTTCCTTTCCAGCTAATTTGACTGTCTCAGACTAGTCTTGAACAATCCTGAGGCTTTCCTCCCCATCTCCAATTTTCTCACCTTGGCACCATCCCCTATCTCCAGCTCATGGGACAGCGCTGCATGTGCTGCATCCCCTCCCCAGCACGCAGCACAGTGAGCTCCTGTCTACACCCACTTGTGCTCCTGGCAGAGGCTGAGGCTACAAGCGTGCAGTAAAATCAGAGTGAAGCCCACCATGCACAACAGGGACAGTGGAGCCCAGATGAAGCCAGCTGAAGTCCTCCCAAAACACCTGTGCCCATTTCTTATGGGGTCTCAGCTTTGTGAGGTATTGAAGAGATATGGGGTAAAATGCTTAGAGACTGAACCTGAGCCTGTGTGTACCCAGGCTCCTCAAGCCTTTAGAAGAAAACCAGTCTCTAATGTGATCAAACAGAGCTCTTAAGAACAGAGGCCTATTTCTGAGCCCTTTCAGAAACAAAGCTAGAGCTTTCGGAGAGATCTATTCATTCTCAAACATGTCAGTATAGAAAAACGACTAGGTAGACCCAACAATTCCTTAATTCTGCTAAAGCAATCTTTAACTTTCCTGTGATGTCTTGGGTCTTCTTTACAATGCAGACATCATCCCTAAAGCAAGTCACCTTGAAGCTGGTAGGTATCCTCTCGTTCCAAGAAAGCCTTGTTCTGCACTTTGCAGACATATCAGTGGAATAACTGTTAGGGCAATGGATGGATTTGGCAATTATAAGAAGAAGGTAAAAGTGGTAGAAGTAGCACTGTTCTAGCATTTCTATTGCTGAGAGTGAATGTCAGCAGCATATGTTCAGCTTCTCATTCCGAGATCATTCAGAGCACCCAGAAACTGAAAAATAAAATCTTCCACTGTGAAAAATTAGAAGCTGGCAATAACAATGCTAGCAGATGTTTGGCTTTTTTTAAATGCCATTTAGTCGTTCGTGTCAACATGAAATTTTCTGGACTAAAAAAAATAAATCGTCCATTCCAACACTAAACAGTAGTGTTGACATATCTTCTTGGAATAACATTCTTTTTCAGATCATAGGCATAAATGTCATTGCAAAGGCTTAACGAGGATGAGGACAAGCACATCAAAATCAAAATGAGCTGGAATCATTGGTTACTTAACAAATAGCAAAAATGTAGATTTAGGCTGATGTAACTCAATGGCTGCAGAGAAATAACTTGGCATTTATATTAATACAGAAATGGTAGAGGTGAACTCTAAATTTCCTGTTAGTCATTTATTTGGGCCTTTTATTCCTGATATGTCTCATTACACTAAATATATTACAAGTAGAAATCCGCATATCAGTGGAATCATAAAAAGATTACAACAGCGTAACCTTCAGCTTATTGTATTCAAATTGGTAGTGGCATTGGAATGATCACATAACATTAAAATATGCATGTGTACTTAATTCTTTTTTGTTTTGTGGGACTGGGCTCGAAAAGGAAGACAGGATGACCTTCTGTATAATGTAGTAGTGCTATCATATGCTCACAGGTCTGGAAGACAACTGTAGAGAGAAATGAGAAAACATGAGGATTCAAGGTAAGGGTGGAAAGGACATTGCTGTCCACATCATATTGATCCTATCTGTAATCATATTAATTGTTCTCTTCTCCCTTTGTTCCCTTCCCCCATCATCTCACTTCTGCCCAGCTGAGGTGTCTCCAGCTCCTACAGTCACAGATTTTGCCCTGGGTGGACTTCTGTGCCACCAGTTCATCTCAGGTGAGGTTTTCCGAGCCACAGATTTTGGATCATCATCATTGCCAAAGATCCAGTGTTCTCTCACAGACATCCAGGGAAGGACTCTTCTCTGCAGCATATAAAGGTGCTCTTGACTATCTGATGCATCTTCTCCCAGTGTTGGGGGTTTTTGCCACATCCTTTGCAACCCCAGCGATGCACAAGCAGATCTTCGAACCTGGATTCTGCCTGACCTCAACATGCCATATTGTGCTAGAAGGCTGTGCCTTGTTGCGGACAAAAGCTATGTTTGGGGCTTTTAGTTCATGTAGGATTTGTCATCTGTGAGAGGACAGTGATGGTTAAGATAGGTATTCTGTGGGAAGGGGTTTTTTTGCTTTAGCGTAAGAGACCAGCATGACACGTAGCCAGATGACTTACTTGTTCCTCTTGATTGCAAAATCACCTTGCTCCACCAAATAAGGTAGTGGTTACTTATCCTAATTTTAAAATTCCATGCTAGAAGATTCCCAGTTAGCACTCTAAATGCCCTTGGCGAGAATTTAAAAGCACAATTAAGAAACGCTTCATCCAAAAAAAACCAGCAGCAGAACTTTTTCATAGCTATTCAAACCTCCAGTTAAATAAATTCTTTGCTTTTAGATATGCTTTGGTCTTTCACTACATCAGCCCATCAGGTGTGTAAAACCCAACAATTTCTGAGAACAAGTTTTGTTTCCTCTCTATCTTATCAACGAAATAATTCAGGATTCTTCGAAGAAAAAGAGAAATATTTGTTCTGCAAGAAGAGTATGAGCACATTCAGGCAGCCGGTCACAATGGCAGGGGATGCTATCGAGGCCCCAGGCGTGTCTTAGTCTCTTGCATCACTAGTTAAATGAAGCTTTTGGTTTTGCAGCCTCCAGATTTCCTCTAGCTATTAAGACAATGATAATTATTTTGACACATGATCGCAACAGCTTGTTTTTACCTTGAGCAAAAGTGATCTCCAGCATGAATGTGATCTTTTAGCTACTTAAATCTGTTTTCTAAGCTGACATTGGAATATTTTTATCACATCAAAGTAGGGAGTCTGGGTACCATTTGGTTGCCTGAATGTGGATGTCTAGTGCCATTTGAGATGCTTTAGGTGTTACACCTGGCTACTGTTCTAGATAGTTGGGGGTTTGCTGTTGTATCTGCTATTCTGTATCTAAAACAACACCAGAAGTCTGTATTTTGATATCTGAATGATTTCTTCTGTCCTTTCTCTTAGTATCATCTTGAAAGTTATTTAAACGTCACTGTAAAGTTATTTTAACTCTGTATTCCTACGTTACTGTTCTTGTTCTTCCTCTCTGCATAGTATTACTCCATTTTATTTTTGGCATGCCTCTCTGCAAAGGGTAAAAACCTGGTTAGAACTCACCAGTGGGACAGTAATTGGAGAATGGTTAAAATTTCCCTCCCTTATAAAATATATTGTCTGCAACAATATCTAAGCATGGCAATCCCTTCCTGATAGAAAGAATGTATTTTTAAACATCATAAAACATCACAAAAATCCATTTAAAATCAATTTTAAGTGTCCAAGAGGCTTGATACAGTCATAGCTTGCCCTCAATCCAAATATATGGTGATCTTTCCTGAATGTTTCTACAATGTTATTTTCTGAGCCCTCAATTATTCCTGCAAATTCTTGACATCTCATGTAACAGACAACACCTAAAGAAGCATGGTCCAAAACAAAGAATTCAAGGAGAGTGGCTTGATTTTATACTGAAGTTTCTTCCAGCTTGCAAGTTTAGAAATCCATTCCTGACATTTATAAAGGCTGAAGGCAACAACATCATGTCTTCAAACTATATTCAGATAACCTCACGGCCTCAAGATCAGCTTTACTTGGCAGCATTTTTCCACAGTAGCAAATGAATGTATTCTCGGAAGAAGAACATGCAGACATTACAGAGAGTAGACTGGCAGAATAGAGTGATGTGTCCACTTGGCTACCTCTACTTTCTAGTTATTAAGCATTATCTCTAAAGTTAAATTCAACAGCTCAAAGTNAAGTTAAATTCAACAGCTGAAAGTAAGGCTATTTTCTGCAGCAACTGGTGTTAGAATGGACCCTGGAGACAGAGATTAAATCAACTTGCTGTTTTGCTGCAGCCAAGCTTACAAACAGCACGTATTGGAATGAGCAGGCACTTGGCATTACCTCCAGACTGGTAGAAAATGAAGCGTTTTCATTTCTAGAAATACATAAATTATTCTTGCAATACCTGCATGAAAATGCATGAAAATGCATGCAGGCTTAAAATGAACAGTGGTATTTATGATGTAACATTATCGATAACAAATTACATTCATAATTCATACTTCCCAAGGTCAAGTTTCAACATTTTCTTACATATTCTCGCCCCAAAACAATCTGCAAGATGCTTGCACTTTTTCAGTATATCTTTATTAAATTGCCATTTGTCTGTATGTACAGAAGGTTTCAGAACAAGCTTCAGCATGTGCAAGTTTTATGTGGTACTGGTACGTCATAATACATAATAATAATTAAAAGCAGCAATTTTCAATTTGGGATATAGGAAAAAACCAAGAGCTAAACATGTAAGCAGAAAAAAATATCATTAAATAGAAATGTAATTTAGTATAAGAAAATACATTTCTTACAAACTTTCATTGATAAGCCCATATCCAAAAGGCACCTTAAACACAAAAGTAAAGTGAGATTATGCATATGCTGGCAGCTATATACGTTTTAACACCTCGCCTGATTGCCAACTTCCATTCTTTAATGGTCACGTCTGCACACAAAACTAATTTTTGCTGTAACAGCAATCCTCTTCGAGAGGATTGATCACTGTTCTTATCAGCTGTCTCCGTGCTCTGCAGAATAAGGAAGTCCCTGAGGACTGAGTACGAATGCTGAATAAAAATAAACTGAGAGAGCAAAGTGGTCAGGTAATTGCCCTCTTTTACCCATCTCAGAGTGAGATGTGGATGGCATGACAGGTGAGGAATATGAACCTTACACTTATCCTGAGGATTATTCAGTCTCAATAGATGTATAACAGGCAGTAAGACACGAGTCCTTGGTCAGTCAGATATATACACTACAAAGTTGTGAACCAAGTTTAACACTACTATTTCTTACGTGTATTTCTAAGACTCAAGAGGAGCCGACACGTAGCCTCTCACGATCGAGCTGGTCCTTTACTCAAAGCAATGTTTCAGATACTTGATCAAAATAGACGAAGTTCAGCAAAAAGGTCTGTCCTGTAGTGGTGGCTCCGAGGAAAAGTGAAAACATACCCCCTTCACCATAGTAAAGTCATATTCAACATACAAGAGAAGCATGGAGGAAGTAGTGAGAAGAGTAATGGGGAAAACCAATGAGACATGAGGAATATAAGACAAGATATTAGACAGAGGAACAGAAATCTCATCACTCCAGAACAGGAAGAGGGGTTTTGGAACCTTTCTGATAAGGGAGAGGGTAGTACATTTTTAAACAAGATTGTTACTCTAATCCCACTGAAAAACAATGACAACCACTCGTTTAGGATGGGCTCAATCTAAACACACCTGTCTACAGTGAGAATGCCAGTGTGTGACAGAGACAATGTGAGGTGCAATCACAGTCAACAGAGTTCAGAGCATGATTCACCGCATTCTAAGTAAATGCTTAACTTTGGTCAGATGAATGTCATCTTAAACTCTGTTGATTGTGTGGAGTTGATCTTTCCAAGCTACACTGGTAGCCAAGACAGATGGTTCAGATGTAGACATCTATGTTACATAGCTCCACATTTAGTCAGATGAATGCTAAACCTGACTCCATTGGTTCCACTTTAATCATTACAACAAAACAGATTATTTCTGATGATGAGTGTTAGAGCAAATCCAGGAAAAATGCAGACTTAAAAAATACATGGTCAGAAGTTCGGAGTATGAAAAAGAAGACAGTCTTACCTGCACTATCCTGCACAGAATGAACATACCCAAAGAGGAAGAAATGCCTGGAGGCCAGAGAAATATCTTGTACTAATCCATAGACTATATTTCATGGCTTTTAATGTACTAAAGAGAAACAATGCCATAATCAGACTTGAATAATGTTAGGAATAAAATAAGATTTTCTCCTGAACACTCATTGTCTTTATGCTTGAAGTACTTTCCCTAAATTTAGACTTTGCCGTAGGTGTGCCAATTAATTTATTTAACTAAAGGTGTTGGAGCAGCAAAGAAGTAACTTCACACTAACCTAAATATCAGAGCCATAATGTTTTCTCTCCCTTGCTCCAGCTTCTGGCCAATTTGGGGAGTGATTCACTCTAAGCCTAGATGTTGCCTCATGCAGCAATGTTAACATCCTTTACTCACATTAAATCAGTCAGCTCCTGTTCCTAGTGGGAGACATATGTTCCCTCCGCCTTTGGTTTCACACTTGCAGAGTTACGGTTTGCTTGTTTCTTCTCCAGCATAAAAAGTGTATAATTTCTGTTTAACTATGAGTTGTATTTTTATTCCAGGATTTCAACATCTATTAAAACATTAATAAAAATGTTACAGAATCTAGACGAGGAAGGAAAAGGGCAAGACAGATTTGTAGCAATGGGCAAAACCACAGATCTTTATTTCAGGATATAAAAAAACCCTCTCAGATTGAAACTCCTAAGTTTCAGCAGACAAGAAGCATATGTGGATATATATGGATATAGAAGGATATATCTGTTCTGAGTTAAATCAAATAAAATCTTTCATGGTCACAAGTATGCTTCGATTTCTCCTGTCATCTAAAAACAGGGATGCAAATGCTCCTGGTTTAAAAATATAACAATAAAAACAGATGAAGAAGGAGATTAGTTAAAAAGTGACAATGTTTCTCAAAGATTGCAAAGCAATGCAATTCAAACAGTCCTCACATGCTTTCTATTTCAAGAAAGACAGGAAGAAAACTCATTCTCCAGTATAATTATGTTCTGTTACCTTTCACTGCTCAGGTAGCAAAATGGTTGATCACAGTGTAAAAGAACAGATAGGTAAAATCCTGTATTATGTGCACCAAAACAGAGTGATCCTCACGTTTTTCTTTCCTCCTCGAAAGATATCCTTGTTATTTGATTACATGGAAACGATCCATCATTCAGAATACACACAATTTCTTCTTTGTCTGCTGTCATTATCCTTTCTTGCGATCTCTGATTAAAAAAAAAAGGAATTCTTCTAAATTAATAAAATTAATTAATAAAACTATCCATAAATGTTTTAAATATTTGTTTCTCAGTCTGAGTTTGTTTTTATAAATCCATGGTAGATGCTCTTGATTAATCCTCAGAAGCATACCTATGGGCGTTTTTCCCCTGCAGGATTATGCCTTGGAACATGCAGAATTTGTCGGTCTCTCCGTTCATTTTTTATTTTCCACATTCATTAAAAACTTGTCCAGATGGCACTGTACAAATGTCTTCCATGCAGATTTCTGGCTTTGAAATGCAGCTACCCACCTCAAAATGCAGCATTTCTGTCTGCTTAGGAAAATAGCTTTCCATAGTTGATTTTATGTATAGTATTGTGTGGGGGAGAGAGCGTGTCACTTGGAGTAAAAGGAGGGGAGATTCATCTCCAAACCTCCCACTTCTCATGAAAATCTCCATATAACCATTTGCATGTGCATATGTTTAGTACATCTGCATATAGATGTGTGTGTTTGTGTGCGTATGAACACATAGATGCCTCAGAAGTAAGAATAACCAAAAAATTCATTTTACCTTAAAGGCTACATATAATCCTCAACCAGTTGTTTAATGAGAGCAGAAACCGGTAGCATCAACATATTTCGCATGTCTTGAGGCAGGGCGAATTATTAAAACAAGTTTAAATCTCCACCCAAGAAATGCCAGAAAGTCACATGCCCTCACTAGGTCTGATTTCCCCACTCGGGAGGACTCTGAGAAAGTGTACAAACGAATGAATCTTTACAAGACAAAATGGTGATACATTTAGTACACAGTAAGAGTAAATCCTCACCCCCTTTTTCACATACCTCTAGATGCCCCTTGTCCAGGAGAAGCGATGTGCGGGGATCCCTTAGCACCCACAAGCTGCCCACTCTGCCTCACCAGGCAATCCCCTGTCCCACTCAACTAAGGGACTCCCGTATGGGCACTTGGATCACTGTATTCTTCTCCTGGGGTACGTAGGTGTTCTGCCACCCATCACACTCCTGTTTTGATGGCTAAGGTATCTCTCACCAAAAAGCCTGCTACATGTCATTGTGTCTTACGCTGAAATACCCATTGCAATGGAAAGAACATTCAGGGCTGTGTAGCAGAGACCTGCTTGCCCAGAAATAAGGTCTTTGCCACAACTAAAAACACCTTCTCTTTTTTCAAGACCCAACCTTCCTGCAAAACCCAAGCTGTCTGTGGTGGCTCTCCAGATTTTACCAGTGGAACTGCTGGTAATTAGTCAATGTAAATTAAGGCCTGTATGATCCTGCTTTCTGCTTTTCACTAATAGAGGAAGAGAGACCTCTTTGCTTTCTTAAATGGAGAGATAGACATGTGCATGCATTTATTACAAACAAATATTGATTTCCCATAAATGTATTATGAGCTCTTCCACTGCTCAGGCGAGCTCTTTTTCATAGGGTGCCTGCAGTCCTGTCTGCATGCTGCAGATTTTACTATCATTGCAGTTCTGTTGCAATGCTTGACATAGTATAACCAGATAAAAATTGCTCTGATGTGTCAACAGCAGAAAACCATAAAACATTTTCCTTAGCAGCATGTGACTCTCTAAGCCTTCTGTTTGTGAAAGAGCCAATACAGTATGCTATCCCTATTTAATACATGGTTTCAAAACACACCATAATTAAAAGCTATAGAAGAGTTGGTTTAACATAGAAGATGATGTCATATTTCCTCACGTGCCTCCTAACTAACAAAAACCAAACCAGTAAACCAGGTTTTATTTTTGTCTATTGATTCCAGCTTTAAGAAGAGTTGTTGCTCCCTCCTTCAACGCTGTCAAAGGACAGCAAATCACAGAATCATAGAATCATTGAATCATTTGGGTTGGAAAAGACCTTAAAGATCATTGAGTCAAACAATTAACCTAACACAACCAACCATTAACCCAATACAAAAAGCAAGTCCCTAGGGATACAAACAGTGGCTATGTGACGAGAAGAATGTTAGCAGCCTTAACCATACCTGATAAATTAAATGTTTACTGCTCTGTGGGTGTTTGGTCTGCAGTGCCTGCCACTGGTATCAATAAAGGTCTTGTTTAAAAACCTCAAGTTGCATTTTCAGAATTCAGGAGACAGGCTAGACTTTTGAAAAGGCTTGACTGCCAAAAAAGATGAAATGTTTTCCTTCTAGTTTCACTCTGATCACATCCTTTTGGAAAGCAAACAGGATCAAATTATTGGACAGCGAAGAGGTAAATGCCTAGAGAGATGCTCTAGCTCATCCAGGTGGCCCTGTGAAGGATTGTTCCTTGCAGTTTATTCTCTAGCAGTTTGTTCAAACTGGTTTTCAATATTTGAGCAAGAAATCTTGCCCTTTGGAAGAGTCTGCCAGATCTGTCAGGTCCTGTATTACTGTGGTTGATCTTTACTTTTCTCCTTTTGCTCTCCCCCAGGTTTTAGGCCATGGTATCCCAGTAGGTTTTTTCCATACCTTGCAGATAACATTCCATAAGGAAATGTATTATTACCAGCAGATGGGCAATGACAGTGAGAAATCCTGGCCTGTTTAACATTCCTTACAAAAATGCTATAGCGATTGTAATGGGGCCAGTACTAGACACATTGGCAAGGCTTTGTTCCACACATAAATGCAGCATAATACTCAGATTTTGAGAGGAAGAGGAAGGAGAGGAAGGCTCTGCCTTGTGCCCTCTTGAATCTGTGCTGTTCTGGATGCAAATTTAGATTCAAATGCCACCATCAGCAGTCTGCATGGAACCTAGCAGTTCTTTGAAACCATGCTGAGATACCTTCTTGGCATATCTTGTTCTGATGCACTGATTTATGAGTTTAATATAGCTCCCTTGCTCTCTCCCCTCATGCCAATGACTCTTCCCCAGCTGCGTGCAAAGATTTTAGTTCCCTCATAAGTCACCGCTTGCCCGTTTCATTTGGCTAAAAGGGATGGAATGAGGAACAAGTCTCAAGCCCCTGTTCTTTTGTTTTAATTTTGGTGTCTTGATTTTGGTGCTAATGCAACAAATTTCGCAAGCTCCCCATGTTTTAGATTCTTTGCCTTTAAAATGGCAATAATGATTTTGGCTTGTAAATGTATTTTGAAATGTATGGACATTAAGCGCTACTAAGAGAAGAAGGTTTTACTTTATTTTTATTTTTTTATATATTTTCCCCTTTTTATACAGGCCCATTCCGTAAACTATCAGCATTACTCTCTAATGTGAATACATCATTGTTGTTGTTGTTGAAGATATTCTCCAACACTTTGCTGATAATAGAGAATCTCTGTCTACTGTTCCTGATAGTTTCCATAAAACCTCATTCTGTCACCAGCAATATATATTTTACTGAAGGCTGTGTGTCCTTATCTTGTCAGAAACTGCAGCCTTCACTTTCTTCTTTCACCCATAGTTTTATGTGTACTGCAACACGAGTAATTTTTGTTTCCAGAGCCAGTATAAAGAAAAATCACTAGTTTATGGGTCAGACAATTATTTCCTCATATTACGTTGCACTCCTCTTTTTTTCTGCATTATCTTCTGCCCTTTAAATCCCGTGTTTAACACTGCCTTGGTGACTTCTTTATTTCTCCCCTAAGCAGCCTCTGAGTCAGGTTGGCTTCCCTGCAGTATAGTCTATCATCTCACTTTTCCTTTTCGTTCCTTCATTCCATACAATCAGATTTCACAGTCTTTGCTGGACACCTGGTGGACTACAATTCCCAGACCTAATGTGTGATTACTGGAGGTGAATCACTGTCTTTCCATGTAAGTGTGCAGGAAGGTGATGAGAATAACCGCTAAGGAAAGTGCCTGCAAAAGGCAATGATGGGGATCACTCGTGTGCATGAGCACTCAGCAACCACAGAGCCCTCAGGGCTGCAGCCTCTCTTCTGCGGGGTGACTCAGGGACAAATGTGTCCTTAATCTCCACCATCCCAGTGTCCACCAGCTTAGGCACCTATAGCGGTGTCCAGGTGCCTTATACTCGGCAGCCAGTCTGCTTTGGATGCAGCAGGGCCAGCTTGGGTATGTCCCTCTGTGCAACCTGAGCCTAGACTGCTGAGAAAGCTGTGAGAAAGTTGGTGGGACACTAGAAAAGTAAAGGTACAGTCAAGGGTAGAGGTGTTGAGAAGGGGATGGTAGGCCTTGAGGATTCAGGAGAGAAAATGGCCAAGTATAAGGTCCTGAAAATGGAAAGCAGGGAGGCTGGCCAAGATGAATGCAAAGCCTGGGGTAGTAGGGTTGGTCAGATCACCAGGTCAAGCCACTGGTGTGGGTAGAGTGGGTGGGAGACAGCAGTTCTGGGACACTCAGAGCTGATCCTTCCTTTCCTGGTGTCCCTGAGGCCAGCAAAGGTTCCACAGGTGCCTCTTCAGGAGGCAGGCTTGGCCTAACAGCTTGTTAAATCCTTCCTGTCCTTCATGTCTGTTAGCCCAGAAGTAATTGATCTTACGCTTCTCAGTTGTGTTTCTTCAACTTGCAGAGTCTCTTTGCATATAGCTAAAAATGTTCAAACAAACTGACCCAATTGAATGGGCTATAACTGCTGTGTTTTTCAAGTGGTCAGTAGCCCCCTCTTCCACCCCTACTCCTCCAGATGATCCTTTGTTCTAAGACCAAGGACTGACTTCTTCTGTTCTTGCTCAACAAGGAGGTTATCCTCCCTCTCTACCCTGCTCTGGTGAGGCCTCACCTGAAGTACTGTGTCCAGTTCTGGGTACCCCAGTTCAAGAAGAACAGGGCACTACTAGAGACAGTCCAGCGCGGGGCCACCAAGGTTATTAAGGGAGTGGAGCATCAACCCTACGAGGATAGGCTGAGAGAGCTGGGTCTCTTTGGCTTGGAGAAGAGGAGACTGAGAGGGAACCTCATTAATATCTATAAATATGTAAAGGGTGAGTGTTGGGAGGACGAAGCCAGGCTCTTCTCAATCTTGTCCAGTGTTAGGACAAGGGGCAATGGGAGCAAGCTGGAGCATAGGAAGTTTCAGGTAAATATAAGGAAAAACTTTTTCACGGTGAAGGTGACAGAGCACTGGAACAGGCTGCCCAGAGAGGTGGTGGAGTCTCCTTCTCTGGAGATGTTCAAAACCAGCTTGGATGCGTTTCTGTGTGACTTCATCTAGGTCGTCCTGTTCTGGCAGGGAGGTTGGACTAGACGAACTTTCAAGGTCCCTTCCAAACCCTAACAGTGTCTGATTCTGTGATTCAAGAGCTCTAGTTACTCAAACTGTGATTTCATATACTCAGACACGGGAAGCAGAGGACTTCAGCAAGAATTTAATCTCCACTTGATAATTCTGGTACATAGTATCACACATCTACGGTTTCTTCAGCTCTCCTTATATTTATTTGCTTATTGCGTCTTTCATTAATGCACAATGGTTGTGCATTATTGAAGCAAGCAAAGTAGAATTAAATTGCTTTCCTCTCTAGTCTTGCTTTATGAATCAATAGATCTGTGACAGTAATGTGTTTTAAAGACACAGAAATGCTGGATACTTCTTTTCATAGTGAGTTGTCCAAATATTTCCTTGCTATCCTCAGAATACTTACATTCTCTTAGCAAAAAAACCCCCAAAACAAAAACCAAACCTA
Organism: Todus mexicanus; assembly: GCA_013389965.1. NCBI lineage: Eukaryota > Metazoa > Chordata > Aves > Coraciiformes > Todidae > Todus > Todus mexicanus. The sequence continues at coordinate 35,064 of WEIS01036239.1, forward strand.
ACAAACTAACACTTTTTTCTTTTGCACTTGATATAAAAGCTTAGCTTTGCCTCTTCATTCACTTCTATTACCTTTGTTATTTTTCACAGACCTGTTCACAGGTCCATACACTTCTTTAATAGCTTTTAAATTTTCCTGCAGCCCCTTGTTATGGGCTCCCTAGCCAATTTACTTTACTCAGCAATATGATCTATTCAAGTGGAAATGGGAAGTTTATGCAATAGTCTCCCTAGAATTCTTTGAATATATTATGCTCTGAGTCACACTGGCTGGAGTGCACCTTTATCTTAGAAGCTATGCAGTCTTGCAACACATACACAGGGTCCGCTGCAAACCCAAGGTCCTGTGACAGTGCGGGGCAAGAAACTGAAGATTCTGTGAATATGAGATCACTGAAGGACTCTCTTCACAGGTTATTAAGCTGAAAGGAATGAAAGGAATAACAAACGTTTGGGGGAATACTCCACTGAGGATTCCACCCAGCACTGGAAAATTTCGTGGACTGGTAAGAGCAAGCAGAACATTTGAAAACTCAACCCATTCAGAAAACCCATTCCAGTTTTGTCTGGTTTCTCTGATGTCTTCAGGGCTGGTCAGGCCCTCAGCAAGGCTACAAACACATGCACAGCTATATGGGGTAAACCCACTTTTAGATGCTCACGAGCTTCCTTCCAGTCTTACACTGAGCATAGCTTGCTCAGAACAGAAAAGCCACATACATCTAGGCCAGATACTCAGTTATAGTCGGGTCAGCTGGAAGAGAGCTTCCAAACAGGTGTTGAGTGTGGTTTAAATTTAATCCCGTATATCCCAATTGAGACACCTTTAGCAGTCTACAGTCACATCCCATATTATCACTGTGGTGCTACCATAGCCCTGTTCAGTCTCTGGAAGGACTGTATGACGTGGTAGGTTGCAGCAGAGAGAACAAGGATCATCAACCCTGACAGTCTGCTCCAGTCTTTTACTCCTGTCCCATTGTGTGTCCATCACTCTACTTTTTAGCTGTATGTAGCCATTTTTTTTTTCTGTGACAAACGCTCTTCCTTCCTTCCCTTGCTTGACTAATCACTCCGCCAGCTGTATTTGTGTTTGCAGAGTTTGTGTTGCTATGCATTCATTTCACCACCTCCACACCTCAGAGCATTGGCAACAATCACATTCCTTAAACAAAAATGCTGTTAACTCTCTGGATCCAAAGTAAGAAAAAGAAACATCAGTACTATGGATTGTGACTAGCCAACGATTTCACTAGAACAGTCCGTACACCTTAGAAGGCAAAGGAGGGACAGCATCACATGGGAGACATAGAAGAAGAGACAGGACTTGGCTTGACGGAGTTGTAGTTCCCTCTGGTTGCACCATATTTTGTGGGACTGTAATTATTAGCAACAAATTAATGTACTTGCCCAACACAAGCTGGCACACAGTGGGTGGAGGAGTAGCAGGACATTTGTGTGTGGTTAAATAACAAGTACCTAAGGTTCCAGCAAGCGCTCAAGAATTGGCGCTGTAGCTCCAGGGTTCTGAAAGATCAATGACACGGACATTTGCTGTGCACTGGCAACAATTTCCTGTCTTTGTATCAGCTATTGGAAAGAAACTGCCCAAAGGCCTTGGTGGGTTGTGCTGGGGCCTGGGAGAGGTGCTTGAATAATTCCAGGCTGCGCTGCCAGGGCTGAGCACCACATTTCGTCCTGTCGGTCACCTAATTAAGGCCCGTCTATCAGATGTGGCAGGTGCAGCTTACGGTATCAGAAGCCAAAATCTGTATGTTGCGATCCTGCTGCTTACCAAAAGAGAATGTGCAATAACCTTAAAGGCAATTTGTTTTGGTCTTTGTTTCTGCTTTAAAGTATTTGAAAAATTTACAGATGGGCCTTTTTTTGTTTCTTTGATTAGGTTTTATTAGCTCCTTTATATTTGTTTCAAAGTGAGCATGGTTACAGAAAGCTCCAAGGACAGTCTGTGCTGTTTTCCCCACTCCCTAATTTTCTCCTTACAATTTTCTTTGGAGAGTGAATAATACACTGTTCAGTGCATTGAAACTGCACTCTGCTAATAGAAGCACTGCCTGGAGCTCCTTTGAAACGGTGATCCAAACCAGCCCACAGCACTGGGCAATCTGTGAGATGAGCACTGGCAGCCCCCAGCTATTGCCATGTCCTGGCAAATAATTTTGGCACTCAGAGGAGTTACTGCCACAAAGATTCTAATGCTCTGTGCTGGGTCTTTTGGGCCTTGGTTTGCCTAATGCAGTGTTTCCGAACTGGTAAAGAGTCCTTACACAGAACTGCCTTGTCCTGTGGTGTTGGGACAACTCCTTCAGACAATCTGTCCTTCTCCTGCCTCTTTTGGCTCCTTCCCAGCTTGCTTTCCCTCTTGTCCCCGTGCTTCCCTGCCCGCTAGCCACACAGGCAGGTGCTGCTTACATCCTCATTTCAGCCCTATATCAAATATCCCTCTCTCCCTCCACGGTCTTTGCCTCCCCAGATCCTGGTCGTTCCCCAACACCCTTGTATCCATCCAGGATAAATCTTCAGTTCCTCCTTCACGATTTATTTTCACATTCTAGTTTATCACGTCAGAGAAAGTACTGGCCAAGGAGAGTCAGTGAAGGTTCGAACCAACTGGGCATTCATTTTGTTACACATTTTTGGCAAAAGTCTTTTCACAGCCATTTGTACCTCCCAGAGGAAGCGTGTGGAGAGTTTGTCAGCATGGAGTGATCTCCTGAGATTTTCCTGTCAGCCTTGCAGCAGCTTCTTGAAGTCTCAGCTCTTGGGAGTGCTGCGACCGCTTGAGAATTTGGTTTTTCTCTTTCCGTGGAGTGAGTCGAGAGCTCCTGTGACTATGGAGGGGAAAAAAACCAAAAGCCTGGCTGGTGATCCTGCTAGGCAAGGGCAGCAGAGCTCACTTCACTGAAGCTCCTCTCTCTCCGAAGAGAGGGGACTCAAATGATGCTCCAATCTCTAAAATATTGAGGTCATTACCTAATCTATACACACTAGTAACATGTTCATCCTTTATCACTTTATGAACAACAAGCATTTGTAAATACCTTTATTTTTGCCTTTGTGCATATAGAGTCATAGAATCATAGAATTAACAAGGTTGGAAAAGACCATAGAGATCATCAACTCCAACCTGGAACCTATTCCCTAACCTATCACCAACCTATTACCCAAGATCATCCCATCATCTAAATCTTGTCCCTGAGTACATCATCCAACCTCTTCTTGAACATATCCAAGGACGGTGACTCCACCACCTCCCTGGGCAGCCTATTCCAGTGGGAAATCACTCTCTCTGGAAAAAAGTTCTTCCTAACATCCAGCTTAACCCTCCCCTGACGCAGCTTAAGACTGTGTCCTCTCGTTCTGTCACTGGTAGCCTGAGAGAGGAGACCAACCCCCGCCTGGCTACACCATCCCTTCAGGTAGGTACGCCTTCGTGGCGTGTATTAAATTTACGCCTTTTGATAATACTATTCACTGTTGAACGCCTTTATAAATCTCTCCTGGATCACGGTGCTTCCAGCCTGGGGACTACATCTCCCGGCGTGCCGCAGCCACCGCCCGCCCGCCGGCACTGCCCGCCTCGCCTCGCCTCGGCTTGGCACGGCTCGGATCGGCTCGGATCAGCTCTGCACGGCTCGGGTTTGGCTCTACACGGCTCTGCCCGGCTCTTCTTGGCTTTGCCCGGCTCGCTTCGGAGCAGCAGCAGAAGCAGAGGCAGGTATGCTGCGGGGCGGAGGAGGAGGAGGAGGAGGAGGAAGAGGAGGTGGCGGCTTCTGCTGCTGCTGCTGCTGCTGCTGCCGCTCGTGTGGCGCTGCCTGGGGTCAAACCTCTCCTCTGGCCGCAGGGAAAGGGATGGGGGTAGGGGGATGGGGGACGTGCGGAACGGGGAGGTATTAGGGAGTTAATTGCCGATGAGGAGCAATATCCGTCTTTGAGTCATCATCGTCAGTCTCCCAGGCGTAATTTGGTTCCGAAAGCTCTTTAATCGAACGGGGAGATCAGCAGCAGGCGAGGGCTGCTTTCCCCGCAGGATTATCAGATTTCCACCCGGAGAGCGCAGAGCCCGGGATTACCGAGAGCTACGTGGGATTTGCCTGGTTCTTCCTAATTAGTGGGTGAATCTGAGTCTAAAATTCTTTATTTGGAAGGGGGTGGGGGGGAGTTCCTCGCTTCCAAAAGGGCAGATGTCTTTCTCCTCGGACATTTTACACAGTTCTTCTGGTTATCCTGCGCTCTGTGGATGACTTACTGCCTTAATTGGATAGTAGTGTCAAAGGTTGATTAGACTGCCTAAGAGATTTGGGATCTGCAAGAGGATTGCGGTTTTAAATGCATGATTAAAACAATCGCGTTTTTCCATCTCTCCTCAAACAGTTGAGAGGAAGACCGATGTGTATTACATTTGCGTTATCTTCTCTTCGCTTTATTAATGTCTTATCATGAGGTTGTCGCGTTTTGGTTTTGTTGTTGTTGGGTTGTTTTGGTTCCGCCCCCCCCCCCCTC
>WEIS01036240.1:0-13533 GCA_013389965.1 Todus mexicanus
TGGCTGTGTGTCCTGGGTGTTCAGCAGGGATGTGCAGCTGTGCCCATGACAGCTGGACCTGCAGTGTCAGCATTTCCTCTGGCCAGGAGAGGCAGCAAGGCAAGGGAACAGGGCGTGGGCCACATGGTACGTGGGGAACCCAGAGCTCTGCTGGACTTGGCAGCAGCTCAGCTTCTGCATCCGCCTACCTCCAAATTCTCCCTTTCCCTCCTCACCCCATCGAACTCTGGGATGTCAAACGGAGCAGGGGGCTGGCAGCCAGCAGGTCACAGAGGCTGCTGCCGCTCCACCACAGAATGATCCTGGAAACTGGTGGAGGGTTTGAAGAAGGGACTGATTTGGAGATGACCCTCAGCAGGCTGAGGCAGCACCCAGAACTGCAGGCTGATGAAGGCTGGTGGTGAACATCCAGACTTGTCCTGCTTGGGATCTTTGCTGGCACCACTGAAGACGAGTGCTGGGGGTGCTCTGGACATCATCCTCGCAACCTGGTGACCCTGAGGCTGTGTCAGTTTGCCCAGGGCTGTGCCTGCTGCTCCCTTCTGAGCCGGGTCTGCCTCCCCTGCTGCTGGCTGCCAGGAGGGGCTCTGTCTGGGTGCTTGCTGCAGGAGGTGGGTGATGGTCCCTGCCAAGGCCACTGGCCAGGACACCTGCTCTCCAGCCCCTGGGGCTGACACACTGCTGGACACAGCCCCGGGTGACCTGTTCCCTGCTGACCTGCTCTGAGTGGGGCTGGGCCCTAGAGGTCTCTTCCCACCAGCATCACCCCGGGCCGTCAGCTCAGTCTTGGGGGCAGCAGCAGATGGGCACGTATCTTGTTAGCGCACACACAGCACAGGCCATGCACAGGCGAGCTCTGGCTGGAGTGGTGCGGGCCACCCACTCAGGCCACGGCTCCCACCTTGTCCAGGGGCAGCAGCGGGCGCAGGAGGTACAGCTGGCTGGACGGGAAGAGCGGAGGTGGGTGGTAGAAGAGGTCACAGCTGTTTCCCACGGGCAGCAGTGCCTGGAAGAGACAGAGTTCATCAGGGAGCAGGTTGTCCTGGCTCCAAACCTCGTCCTGCGGGTGGCAGGAGAAGGGTCCTGCCAAGGCACCCTAAACCTCAGGAGCTGCAGCCAAGGCGCAGGGGCCCAGGGCAGCTCTGCCTTCCCAAGCTTGCAGCAAACCCATGGCAGGGCCAGGAGCAGCAATGTCCTGGTTGCCCAGCGGCTCCTTCAGCCCCCACAGAATGGGCCTGCTCCCACCTGCAGCTCTCCAAAAAGGCCTCCACGACGCGCCCAGGGCTCAGCGTCCCTTCCCATCAGGATTGGGGCAGTGATGCTCTGGCACCCTGGACACAGGAGACAGACACACACGAGGTGAACAAAAACCTGCTGGACCAGGGGAAGATCACACAGCCTCCATCACACAGCAGTGTCACAATCCACGCTGCTCACAGCTCCCAGGATCTGCCCCTACAACTGCACAGCCCGGGTACAGGACCTCACCAGGGCACAGGACCTTGTCGGGGCTTGGGCAGCCAGCTCCAGGCACCGGGGTAGCAGCACAGCCGCTGCAACAGGGCTTGGAGCGGCGCAATGGGCAGATGAATGCTCTGGCTTCCACGGAAGGTGTGAGGTACAGACACAGCCGGGCACAGGCAGCGCTGCCTTGCTGCCCATCCAGCTCCGCAGTGCCCGTGGGAACTTGCCCTGTGCCCGGCTGCTTCCCTGTGGAAGCGGTTCAAGGCACCTGACACTGAGCTTGGAGACCCTCTCAGGCTGTCATCTGGCAGCAGCTCTTGCCTTGGGTCAGGGGGCCCACAGAGCTACCAGGGAACCCTAAACCAGAGGAACAGGGGCTTCCAAAGTGATGCATAGGCATCCAGAATCCAACCTCCCCCTGTCCCCCAGGGCATTACTGCTCCCAGTGCCCCACAGAGCCCTTTACCAGGAGGCCTAAGGTGTCTTTGGATGGAAAGGGCTGAGGAACCATGTCCTAGAAACAGGCATTCCTCCTGGACTGTCAGAGATGGTGAAGAGCTGCTCTGACGACTGCCCTGCCCCAGCAGCAGTGCCCGTCCTGCCTTGGTGCGCCAGGGCACGCGGAGGTGCCAGGGGTCCCACAACAGGTCCCGCTGTGCTCGGCAGGCAGAGCACGGGCACGGGCAGCCTGATGGCAGCTACAGGGCTGGAGCTGACGGAGGGTGGCAGCCAGGGCCCCGCCGCCCAGGGCGAGCCAGGGCAGCACCAGTACTTACAGCCAAAGCAGCTTCCCCAGGGGCCCTTGGGGTCTGGGTCGCTCAGGAGATGGCCATCTGCAAAGGAAAAAGGGGTGAACACACAATGCACATCCACACAGGGAGGGTGCCAAGGGTAGGTGCAGTCCCAGGACAGATCCAGCACCCTCGGCTGGACACAGGGACCTCAGACCTCCAGGAGGGGGTCTCAGACACCCTCATTTCTCTGGGGGAGAAACAGTGGATCACCACAGGACAAGGTTCAGATGCCCTGGGTGTGCCACAGTGCCAGGATACGCACTATAGGGTGACAGAGGCTGGCATCGGCCACATACCCAGCCAGAGGACAAAAGCGCTGGCGGCCAGCAGCATGTTGCGGATGTCCCAGAGATAGGGGTGGAGGTCGTAGAGCAAGGCGCGCCCGGCGCTGCTGACGAAGCGGCTGTGCAGGCGGCACATCTGAGTGCAGAGCAGCTGGAAGGACTGGGCTCGGTCGCGCCACCGCGTGCCCTGCGGACGGGCTGAGTGTCAGCGCAAGCCTGACGGGCACCGTCCCGCAGCGGCGCCCGGACCAGCCTTACCCCACAGGCATCCTCGGTGGCGGGGACTCCCACGCTGAGGCTGTTTGCCCGGAGCCACCGAAAGTGCTCCAGGAGATGCTGTGCCAGCGGCCCATGATGGTAGGGCAGGTAGAAGAGCTCCACCAGCAACCGCACCTCCTCCAGAGTCAGTGGTGCTGGGGGGTTGGACCTGGACTCCTCCAGGGTCAGCAGTGCCGTAGGGGCTGACCCAGCCTCTTCTGGCATCAGTGGTGCCGTAGGGATGGATGTGGCCTCCTCTGAGGTCACTGGTGCCATGAGGACAGACACGGCCTCCTTTAGGGCCACTGGTGCTGTGGGGCTGGTCCTGGCCTCCTGGGGGATCAGCAGTGCTGTGGGGCCAGACCCAGCCTCTTCTGGGGTCAATGGAGCCGTGGGGCCAGAGGTGGCTCCAGCCCCATCAGTGAGCGGTGCTGGGGGCACGGGGCTGGCTCCAGCCCCAGGCCCTGGGGGTATCTGTGGCACATCAGCCGTGCTGGCCTCAGGCTGGACACTGCTGGGGGACGGGGGGGAGCTGCCGTCTCCTGTTGTGGCATCACTGGTGGGTAGGGGAAGTTTCTGGTCAGTGTGGGCCCCATTGCTGGAGCACACGATGGGGCTGGAGCTGCAGAGGGTGTCGATGGGCACCAGGGTTGCTGTGGACTGGGCACTCCCAGCCGTCCTGGGCAGGGCAGAGGAGGGCTCACAGCTCACTCCGCTCCCTGTGCTGAGCTGCTCCCTGTCCTCAGCGGGGCCTTGGCAACCGGCAGCGGGGGTCCTGCTCCCACTGCCCTTCTGGAGCTCCGAGGTCCCCTTCATCCTTCCCTCTTCTGGTGCCACACCGCAGGGCTCAGCACCACGCTGGGCTGCTCCACTGGGAAGAGATTCGTGCGGCTGGGTTTTGGCCACGACCTCCTGTCCTCCTGCCGCGCTGGGCTGTGGCTTCGTTCCTCCCTTGAGGCTGATGCTGGGGTGTCCCGGGATCCTTTCTCCTGGCAGAGAAGAGAAGGGGGCAGGCCCTCTGGCATCCATGGGGAACCTGCTGCCCGGGGTCCCGAACAGCCTGGGGGGTGCCCATGCTGGGAAGCTCCATCTGAGCTGGCAGGGACCAAGGAGCTGCCGGGACCACGGGCTTTGCATCGCTCGGTGCTCAGGGACCTCTGTGTGGTGAGGCCACAGGCTTTGCAGAGGCGATCAGCAGGACTCCGAGCTTGTCCCTGGCTGCACCGCCTGCCCTGGAGCCGAGCTGTGGTCCAGGTTCTCACCCTGGCGGCTAAGGAGACCCTCGGATGCAAGAGCATGGCACGACGGACACCAACACCTGCCCACCACAACACACACAGACCCTCCCCATCCAAACGGGCAGGGATGGGGCTCCCAGCAGAGCCCATCCAGCGCTCTGGAGGTGTGAGGGACGCTGCTCGGCGCGAGTTCATCACCCACCTGGCTCCAAGGCCTGCCGGTGTATCTCAGCCACCCAGTCACGCAGCGCCAGCTCCAGGGCCTCCTGGGGGCTGTAGCTCCCCTCCTGTGGGTCTTGGCTGTCCCCCAGCACTGCCGCCGTTCCCATCCCTACGGAACTGGAGCTCATCAGCCCGGGCAGCCCCGCTCTTTGCACGATGGAGCCATCCTATGCCATGCTTAGGGTGGGCAGCCCCCTCAGCCCTCCAGGGAGATGTCCCCAGCATGGATCCCATGCCCTGGGGTGTTGAGTGGTGCCCAGCCAGGTGAGATGCCTCACCCTGGCTGTCCTGCAGGAAGCCCTGCAGGGCCACGGCAAAGACAGGCAGCAATGGTGGACACTGGGGCCCCACACCAAGAGCTGCCTGTGGTACTGCGCCGAGTACCTGCACGATCAGGGTCGGCACAGCTCCCCAGCTCGCTCCGGAACCAGCTGCTCAGTGTGTGTATGGGGATGAAGTTGGCCTGGAGCTCGCAGTTGGGGTTGAGGAGCAATCCACAGAGCCTGGGCATGAGGCCGGGGGCACGTCCCGTGTAGGGCCCCAGGAAGACACGTCTGCAGTCGTAGTCATTGGCGTACAGGTTGTCCCAGATGACGGGGCGGCGCCGCAGGACACCCTCCACCTCCTCCAGCAGTGCGGCCGAGAGCTCCTGCGACACCACCTTGGGACCTGGAGCACGACAGCACGGAGAGCGTGGAGCACGCAGCGAGCATGGAGAGCGTGGAGCACGCAGGGAGCACGGAGAGCGTGGAGCATGCAGGCAGCACGTCCACGGGGCATGCTGGCCACAGGGGCAGGCACACATCGGGGTGCTCACCTGTCCAGATGACCCCGATCTCCGGGAGCAGCTCCTGGCCGATGGTCAGCAGGTAGCAGGACTGGCTGGGGCTGGGAGAGCACAGGGAGCTGCAGTACTCTGGGGAGAGAGCACAGAGCATCCCTTGAGGGGCACGGACACCGGGAGAGGAGATCCCTGCGGTCAGTGGGCAGGGGCTGGGGAGATTTGCAGGGCAGGGGGTACAGCATGCACGGCTGCAGCCTGGTCCTGCCCCAGTCCTGAGATCTCCAGGGCTCCCAGAGGGGTGTGGCAGGGCTGGGGGGAGCTGTGGAAGCTCCGGGCACCCAGCTCTCAGCAGACACAGGTGCTGAGAGCAGCCAGCCGAAGGGCACCGCGATCTGCTGCGGGGTGCCGCGGCTGCAGGCGGTACCTGTAGGGCAGAAGAGGAAGACGGAGGGTTGGCCCAGCTCCTGGTACACCTCATTGGCCACCGAGGCCTGAGCCTTCGCCAGGGACGGGAAGACGTCTCTGTCAGCTTGGCACATGCTGGGGTCAATATCATCAAAGAGCAGCGCGAAGGAGTGGCACCCCATGGCAGCCACCTGCAGGCACAGGCACGGGCGGCTAGGACCCCTGGGCAGCAGAAAGATGGCAGAAAGCCCTGGACCAGTCCCTGCCACACTGCCCAGTAAGGACACCCGGGCGCACAGAGCAGCCCCCACCACATCCCCCATTCCTGTCCAGCGGGTGCCATGCACAAGGTCCAGTCGCTCCACAGGCTCACACCAGCCCCACGGCCACAAGCCACCTCGCTCCAAGCCCTGGGCACAGCCTTGTGTGCCCTGGGCCATGAGCCTTTTCAAACCCAAGCCTGTGCTGCTGTGACCCAGAGCCCCTTCCCCCCGTGCTGCTGCCAGGCAGCCTCGCTCGCTGCCCACCGCGCTGCCTCCTCGGTCTTGCACCCCTGCACTGCCCTGCGGCGCTGGGAGGCACGGGCAGGAGGGGGAGATGGAGGAGCCTTGAGAGGAGATGTCGCATGCCCAGGCAGGGGCTCCCTGTGCCAGGGCTGGCTGTGAGCGGCTGGAGAGGCAGCTGGGCACCGAGCGGCTGGAGAGGTGGCTGGGCAGGACACAGCACAGGGGGATGCTGCCTGGGCCATGCTCTGGCGAGGAGCAGCTGCTCATGGAGCAAACCTGCTGTGCCAGCAGCCCTTTAGCCTCCTTGAGGGCCAGCAGCTCAGCACCAGCGTGCACCCACCTCCAGTTCTGCCCAGCAAGCTCTGGGGCTTGGCCAGTCCCTCTCCTGCCCCCAGTGCTGCCCGCCAGCAGCCACAGAGCCCTTGGTTCTCTCTCGCCTTGACAGGGACAGCACGTCTGCCACCGGGCACCCCACAGAGCCGCATCCTGGTGCGTGGCAGCAGGAGCGGCTCACAGCCCCACACCCGCCCTTGGGGTGGGCATCGGCCCCACACAGAAGCACACGTGCCCCTCGCCCGGGAGCAGTGGGATGAAGGAACAGCCCACGGTACCTGCCTGAGTTTTTGCTGCAGCAGGAGACGATCCCCAGCACTCGAAAACACCATGTCCTGGCCAGCAGAGATGGCGAAAACAAACTCCACACCCTGCTCTTGGGCAGCTTCGATGAGAGACCGCATGTGAGCTGGGGACAAAGTGGGGGGAGCTGTGAGCGCTGGGAGGGAAGGGATGGAGGGAGAGAAGGGATGGAGAGGGAGAAGGGATGGAGGGAAAACAGGAGTGGAGGAAGACTAAGGATGGAAGGAGATGGAACTACAGTGGCCTAAAATGAAGGAGCTGGGGGCATTGGGGGGCATGAGAAAGCATCTGAAGGGGAGAGGCCCAGGGGAGGCAGTTTCCTGTTGCTTGGGACACAGAAGACTCTCTGCAAGGATCCGTGGGCCCTGGCATGATTGAGCATATTGCCAGCGACCCACGTGGGGAGCTCCCCATGCTGGGTGGGCTCCTGGGAAAGTCCAGGCGATGGGCAGAGTCTGAAGAGGCTCCTGGTATAGGGCAGGGTCTGGGGGTCTCCCTGCAGCAGGCAGGGTCCTGTCAGGAGCAGTGGCAGCAGCCTGACCCCAGCTTAGCTGCAGACGATGCTGCACCCTCGGGGACCCGGGACACAAGCAGCCCACCCGCGCTGGGGCCCAGCAGAGCCGCTACCTGCCTCATGCTCTGTGTAGGGCTCTCGCCAGAGCAGCCGATGCTTCAGCTCGTCCTTGGGCGCGTACATGTAGCAGTTCAGCCCCCCGCGCCTCAGCCTGCGCAGCAACAACAAGGGGTCACCCCACGCTCCAGACGGGCTCTTCACAGAGAGGCACCCGGGCAGGCGACAGCCGGTGACACCACGAGCTCCTTGACACACAGAGCCCTCTCCTTGCAGCGCGTCCTGCAGGCTTCCAGCCTCTGCTCACACAGAACCCTCAGAACGCGGGGCTGCAGCTTTTCCCGGGTAAAGGGAGCCGTCTCCTGTGGGCTTTCGATGGCCACATAGAGACATAAATCTGACCCAGAGCTCCCAGTGCTGAGCCCAAAGATTTGTGTTGTTTAGGGATCTCCAGAAAGATCTGGGTGAGAAAGACTCAGAGACCAACAGCACGTTCCCTCCTGGGAGATGGGTTAACACCCTTGCTGTGGAAAAAGTGTCTGCGAGGCTCCGTCTTGGCCTAAACAGCCTGTTTGAACTGCTGGACCAAGTCCTGTGATGATGGAAAACTGGGAGTGCAGGACAGCGGGGATGGTGGCCCCGGGCAGGGCAAGCTGGCCACTCGCTGCCAGTGGCAGCAGGCACGCAGGGCGCTGTCCGTGACCAGCGCACCCACAGGCGCTGGTGCCGCGTGGCACTGCCCAGGCCCCCACGGTTCAGAGACAAGACTATGGGTGCTCGTCCTGCCAGGTCAGCAGCAGAGGTGAACGCCCCGCACTCTCTCTCACCTGGATCTGACGTCCCATTTCCAGCCCCAGCTCCCCTCCTGTGCATGGGCTGCCCCAGCCATCCCGGTCCACGCTGCAGTCAGGGCGGAGCAGCTTTGCTGGTGCCTCCAGAGGTGCAATCTTTGAGCTGGTGTAGCCCCGACACTCCTCTGCAAACCCTTCCCAGCTGCCATCACCTCTCCCACGGTGTGGGCTGCAGAGTCCAACCCCGTCCCACTGCGAGGTCCCGGTGGGTCTGCACCCTCACCGGAGCACCTGTGCCAGCTGCACGGTGCCGGCACACAGGGGCTAATGCCCACCCAGCCCCAGCCCCCACTCCCTTGGAGCGCCCAGTGCTGGCCCAGGCACCCCAACCTTGCACGTCTGGGTGCAGCTAGGCTGCAGCAGGGCCCCAGCACCATCTGCCGGCACTGAGCAGCACAGCCCGCGTCTGTCTGGGCCTCCTGGAGCTGCACAACCAGCCAGGGCTGGGAATCTTCCCCCAGGCTGGATCTGGGGTGCAGGAGGTGCAGGGACAGAGGGGCGACTCCAGGAGCAGCCTTGGGAGGAGCAGGACCCCCCTTCGCTGCCCCTGCCCCAGCATCCCAAGGGCTGCCAACCCCAGGAGCCTCCCTGCAGCGCACGTTCCCTCCCCGTTCCTGCCTCCACAGCACTCTGGCTGCCACCCTGCTGCTCTGCCACAGGCCAGCACCTTCACAGAGGAAAATTCAGGGTACTTGCCATTGAAAGAGAAGTTTCCTCTGCTCCATGGACCATGGTCTCCCATAGAAACCTGCAACAGGGGCAAAACAGACAAAATACAGTAACTGCCTTAAGACAGAGTCTCTTTGTCTGTGTTATCCTCAAGTGGCTGCTCTTAAACTCAGAGATCCACCAGCTGTTCAGCTCAGGGTCCTTCAAATGTCTGCTACCCTGCCCCGATGTCACCAAGCACTGGTGTCCGAGCAGGGGGGTGTGATGTCTGCGCGTCCAGAAAGGGGCAGTCGGGAAGAATTGCACAAGGGAGCACCTAACCTGGAAGGGGAATTTGCCTGGTAAAAGCCAAGCCTGGAGGAGACCGCTGAGGGCTGGCCAGGTTATATTTTGGGGTGCACCAAAGCGCACAGCTATTGTACGTCCAGTCTGGAGTTTTCTGCCTGGGGATGTTCTTCTCTACAGAGACTGCGTCTCTGTGTGTCTCTGCATCTCTCTGTGTGGTGTCGGGCCGTGTCAAGCAGAGCACCATCACTTCTGCACAACTCAGACTGTACTGGAACGGCACAGACACAGCTCTCCTTCACAAGCACATCCCCGCCTCACAGCAGGGCAGGACTTCGGGGCAAACTGTTTAGATTCCAACCACACCAACAACCCACGGGGACACCCACAAGTGCTGGGACTGTGACTCCACAGGACATTCTATGGACACCTTTTCTGTCCCTCACTGAAAAACATCGTCCCCACAAGCTGACAAAGGGAAGATCCACAGAGGGAGATCACACCAGGGAGCTGCCTCACCAGGTGCCTGGCAGCAAAGGCGCTCAGCAGTGAGCACCGAGGCTGGCTGCAGGGACACAGCCCTTCCAGAGGGTTGACATTGACAAAACCCAGTGCAGAAAATACAGATCTGGAGTCAGCAAATGCCCACTTCTGCTGCTTGCAGGGGTCTAGGTGCTTGTTGGGCACCAGTGTTTGACTCAAGCTGGCGGCTGCAGCATCACAGCAGCCGACACTCTGCCCTGTGCTCTGTGTGTCCGGGAACCTGTCTGTGACTGGAGACAGTTAGCACGGACACCGATGAGCACACAGCACCCATCCCTCTGCTGGGTCTGTGTCCCGGTTTGGCTGGGACAGAACCCCAGCCCAGCCATGGTCTGCAGGCCCTCAGCAGCTTGGAGGCAGCCAGGGCAGCTGACCCCAGTTGGCTCCAGGTGTGGCTCAGACCAGAAACTTCATGCTCAGTATAAAGGGGGAAGTTTGCCGGGGATGGGATCCTGTTTGGGTTTCAGCTCCTCCTGTTGCTGCTCCTCTTCCTTCTCCTGAGAAAGCCTTCCCAGACATTGTGACCGCCGTGTGTTTGCTGGGCTGAGTGTGACTTGGTGCAATTTGTGTTGGCACTAGTTTGGGTGTTTCACTAAATCTGTTTTCATTTCAATCCACAGGGCTCTTCTCCATTTCCCAATTCCCCTTCTCTGCTGGGGAGGGGCCACTGGGTGACAGAGCAACTGCTGCAGTTCAGCCCCAGATACGGGCTGAACGTGGACAGGCTGCTGTCAAGGGGCTCTGTTTCTGCACGCAGGAAGCCCTGGGAGGTGCAGAGCTGCCTGTGAAGCCAGTGAGAAAGAACACCCAGTGGGAAGCAAACGAGTTCACTTGGGACAGAGGGAGAACAGATGATATTTGAGCTTCAGAGAGATGCAGGCTTGACAGCTGCTTAAAGAGGAGGCTACGGGGGACCTCTAAATGTTCCAGCACAGACCCAAAATTTTGCAAGAGAAGAATCTTCAGTGACTTCAAGTCTCTGCAGGATCTGGCGGCTGCAACATGAAGTCTCACGGAAAATACACCTTGAGCATCAATGGCAATTAGCCATCGGGGCAGCTGCCTTGTTTCAGCCTCTGCGTCATGGGCCGCTATAAACCCATCAATGCACTTCCCAGTAGACAAGGCCAACAGGAGCAGACATCCAGGGAAGGGAGTGCGTCCGCCAAACCGGGCGGCGCACGAGGGCAGATCCAAATGACTGTGCTGTCTGGGAGAAAGGGCCGGCTCTCGGCATCTGGCATGAGGTCAGTGCTGCCCAGAAAAGCACCCGCTGGGCTGCTCCCTTTGGCAATAGCCCACCCTGCGGCCCCCAGCACCAACCTCAGGCAATGAGGCTCAAGTAGGACCCTCACCCCTGACACGTGCCCTGCCAGCAGCAGCTCTGTTGAGAATGCCACCCATTTTCTGCCCAGTAAAGGGGCTTAAATGGTGCCCGCAAGAGCTGTTTGTGCCTGTGGCCGCATCTCCAGAGATGCGATGCGGGTGCTCTGCTTTGTTGAAGACAGACGTGCACTACTGAGTGATGCTGCGTGTGTTTGCACCTCGGCTCGCCCACAGATCGGCACTATACCAGTAACCCACCAGCACCATCATCTGCCAAACACTGGGCCATCCGGAATGTCCCTCAGCAATTTCTTCACCACCATCAGCAAAATCCGAGGCCCCGGCCATTCCGCAGCCCCTCTCCTGTCTGTGCAGGTCATCCAGAGGAGTCAGTCTGTCCCTGCTGTCTGGCAGCCCTGACAATGCCCGGGGTGTCGGGAAGGCGCAGGGGCTCTGTGCAGGACGCTCCTGGCCTGCCTCGGTCCCGCTACAGCTGTGCCCTGCTCCGCAGAGACGCCGCCCCGCGTTCCCTGCCAGGCCCTGGGGTGAGGGATGCCTTCCCTTCCTCGCTCTCTGAGGACCTCTTCCTCCTCCTCCTGCAGTAGCTCTGGCAGCACCTGTGTCCTTCTCTTTCCCAGCTTTTCTATACCAATGATCCTTGCCTAAATCATATTTCTTTTTACTATCAACTCCCCCATCCCTGCGCTTCCTATTTATTTTGTGTTTATTTGCATGGTGGTTTTGCTTCCTCCCAGGCAAGGCCGTGAACTTCAGGGGGTGCTGCGCTGCCAGGAAGCGTAGAGAGGCTTTTGCCTGGTGGGTGCCGGGCCTGGCGCTGAGCTGGGAGCTGGGGGTGGCGGAGGGACAGGGCTGAGCCTCGCAGAGCCCCCGTGACAGACCCGGCTCAGTGCAGCAGGAGGGGCACACACCGGGGCTCTGGGGAAGGGCTGGGCAGCGTCACTGGGGTTCTGGTCCCGCAGCCCCAGGCACAGACAGGGCGCTGGGCACGGCCCGGCTCCCCCGTACCCGGGGTCCCTTCCCGGCCCCGTTCGCTCCGGGCGAGTCCCCGCAACGCCCGGGCGGGGCCCTGGAGGGACCTACCGGGGAGACCTACCGGAGAGACTTACCGGAGAGATCTACCGGGGAGACCTACCGGAGAGNCCAGTTGCCCCAGAGCTGCTCCCCGGTGTTCGGGTGTCATTGTCCCCCTGTGTTCATCCCTGAGCTGGCCCCTTCCCCGCTGGCACCAGGGCTGGGCCAGGCTGTGCCAGCTCTGGCTCCCCAGGTCCGTGAGATCAGGGCTGGTTCATGTGCCTGCATACGTCAGGCTGCTGTTTGCCTGTTGTCACACTGCTCTGAGCTGTTGACATGTGTTTGGCTCGTGATCCTCTCTGGCCCACACGTTCTGTTTTGCAGAAGTGCTGCCACGTCACCACTTCCTCGTCCTGCTGCTGCACAGCCGCCGGTACCTGCCCGCACGCAGGACCCTGTGCTTGACGTCACGAAACTGCTCTGCTGTTTCTCTGACCACTTTTCCTGTTCGTCAGTCTCGCTGTCATACGGACCTGTGCTCTGCAGCACCCTCACAACCTTCCCCAGCCCAACGGCATCACAACCCAGAGAGCAAGGCCGTGACCCCGTTATCGTGTGAGGGATGGAGCCAGGAGAGAGCAGAGGTACACTCATGCAGCCAGGGCACTGCCCAGGGCCTTCCCAGCAGCTCTCACCACCTGCAGCTGTTTCATCTAACCCACAGCTATGGGCTTGCGCACGAAAGTGGGCATCAGAGGCCTAGAAAATCAGGATCTGTGGCATCTCCCGTTCTCTTTGCAGGTCAATGCAGCGCTAGGGAGCCAAGTCATGGTGTCTGAGCCATCAGTGCAGCAAGGAGCCCAAGAGTGACTTGGCAGGGAAGAGGCCGTCAGTGCAGGCTGGTGAGTCTGCCCAAAGCTCAGCAGTGGAGGAGGCTGCGCAAAGCAAGGAGAGCTCAGAGCACTTAGAGCCTCAGCCCTGCACCAGGGGTCTCATAACCACACTCATATACAGCAGTAAAACCAGACTCAGAACATCAATAAAGACTCATAACCAGACTCGCAGCAATAAAAGCTGCGTGCTGGGCACAGGACAGACAGTGATGGCGCAGGAAAGCCAGCTCAGTGCTACCGGGATGGGTTATCCACACGCAGGGAGCGGCTGCTGGGGCTCGGTGGGCACAGGCCGTGCTCGACTTGCTCTTTGCCACACACCCTGCACCAGCTCCAGCTGAGTTTTGCTGTTGGGGAGCACCAAGTTCAGCGCCGGCCCTGGAGAAGGTTGTTGGGGAGGGTGGGTGTGGAACTGGGGAGCGGCCCAGTGGCCCTGGAACGGCCACAGTGTCCAGAGACACATCGTGGTGAGAGGTAGAGAGAGGTAGATGATACTGCCATGTCCACCAAGGCTGTCAGAGAAGGAAGCCAGGCAGGCTGGGCACGACAGGTGTGTCTGCTGCGGTTCCTCCCCTTCCCTGCTGCCTCTGGGAGCACCTGGCTGTTTGCTTGGACTTTGAGGCTGAGCTAAGTGGCCTCTAATTCTTGGCTTCCTTTTCGTTCCTGTTAAAGACAGGCACTGTGTCCCACCTTTGTCCTGTTCTCAACCTCATCCATCCTCTACCTGTTCCCAATGTTCCTCACACTTGTTTCCATCCCATCCCACCCCATC
>WEIS01036243.1:3512-28771 GCA_013389965.1 Todus mexicanus
GGAAGGCTGTGGGGGTAGGAGTGGTAACAAATTCTGCTCGGTGGGGCTTGCCCTGAGCCTTAAAAAGAGACAGCATCTTATTTGTGGCTATCACCTTATTCTACAGAAACCAGAAGGAAAGTGGTGGGTTAGATTCTCTTAACGCTCCTACTCAATTATGAGTCTGTGCTTGGCCAGGACATAACTTTTCATAAATTCACTCTTCCACTTCTCAGGCAAAACAACAAAATAAGTTGAAATATTCTTGCCTTTCTTTGGAATCCAAATTGTAGCTTTAGTTTTGGTGTTCTGTGACTAACGACAAATAACAGCCTGTCATTTCAGAAATCAGTATGCATCTCTAATATGAATATAAATCCCAAATATGAATATAAATCCCTTATACTATAGGAACATCCCAGTAGAGAAGACTGATAATTATTTATCAAACATTAGTTTTTGGAATGTACATTATTCAGAGTTGGTACAGCACAAATCTCTGACAAGAAAATGAATAAATCTGGAGAGAGATATAAGAGAAAACTTGACTACCATGAAACTATAGGGGATAGAAAGGAAACACCAGTCAGAATAACTGAGTGCAGCTCTAACAGCTAGTGTTTATCTGCGGGTGCTTGATCCACATACAGTCCTGTTTCTTGATAGTTGTCAGTGGGATTAAGGAATTTTTTGCCTTTTAGAAGTCAGTAAGATGGAAATGACAAGGACTTTCAAGTGTGTGAAATGTGGTCTTAAATACAGCAGGTTTAAACAAAACAGTTTTTAATAGTGCAGTTCTACATACAGCAGTATTGGTACCAGCTGGGAGCTGAGATAGTCCAAAGGAAGACTACCTCATACCTGCCTTATTCCTGGAACCATTCAAGGTCAGGTTGGAAGGGGCTCCGAATAACCTGATCTAGTTAAAGATGTGCCAGCACATTGCCGGGGGTGTGTGTGTGTGTGTGTGGAAATGGGGTGTTGGTCTAGGTGACCTTTAAAAGTCCCTTCCAATCCAAACTACTCCGTGCTTCTATGATGGAAGAATTGGAAAGAGAGGAGGCATCAAATAATGATTAAAATGAGACATGCTTTCCTCTTCAGTCATCCTGCTTTCTTCTTCTCCTTCTTCTTGACATATTTTCACTTTTTTAGAGAGAATGGAGTTAAAATTTAAATGGAATTGTGCTGGTTGTAAACTATTTGGCACATTTGATACGCAAGAGCTACTCACAACAGATATGCATTATAGCAAAATAAGACCCATAAATATGCTTCATAATTAACAAATTGATGTCATAATGATTTCATTTTTTTGAATGTGTATATGAGAGAATGTTGAGATGAAAGTGCTAATGAAAATGGTAAATCTGGAAAGTTCTAAACTTCTAAAAATCCTACTGAATTCTTTTATTAGCAGCATACTTCGTGATAATGGTTAATTTTCATATGTCATTAATCTGCATTGATATATATGTATACACAAGACGGTTAGTCTTTAACAATCACAGTCTAAACTAGCTGTGCAGACGCAATTCCATGGAGCTAGCTTCAGTCATTGGTCGCTTTTAGTCACAGAGGCCATGATAATCAGACTTGAGAGCTTCTTGACAAAAGACTATGTTTCTTTGGTTTTCCTCATTTCTCTGATTTTTTAAAATATTATTGTATTGTCTTCTCTCCCAGAAAAAGGAGAAACTACCTATCTTCTTTTTGGTTTTATAAGTATATATAAAGTATATACTTGCAGTTGGCAGTATGTCCTACCAATCTACTGTCCCTAGCACCTATCTGTGGAGGCAGCAGGTTGCTGGTTTTGTGTGTGTTTGATGCACGTGCTCAAGTGAGCTCTTTGTTTAATATGGACTAGCTCCCCTCTCAGCTCTTCTCTGGGATCAGTGTGCCTGTAAAGGAAGAGAAGGGAACAACTCCTCTGTGCTGGATCAGCAGCTGAAGTGTCCTGAAGAGAAAATGTTTGTGCTTGGACCCAACACAGCGACCATTTGGCTCACAGTAGGAATTTGAGCAGAAAGCCCAGAATAATGCTGAAGCAGATATGGGATGAGCCAAATGGTCCAGCTTTCTTCCAGTCTGATTGTTTGAAACAAATCCATTTCAGTATAAAAGCACACGCCAAAGAGGTTTCAGTTTTCCTATATAAAGTGCTTTCATTGCGTATGTTGTCAACACTTCTATGTCAGTATTCCAAATCCAGTGGAAAATGTAGTAACTTAACATTAAATTTTAATTAAATGGGAAGTCAGTATTGTATTATAGAGAAAATCCAATCTCTTTGGAATTAACATCAAACTTCACATTAGAACCTCTAAAATCTAGCTTTGTGGAGTTCAATTTGGTTGTGGTTTTCGCCTTTGTTTGTTGATTTTTGGTTCTTTTGGGGGGTGTGTGGTTTCTTTTTGTTTATTTTTTCCTTCAGATACTATTTAATTAATTAAAATTCTAAGGGAATTTTCCATGGAGAAATGTATTATAATTAATTTAATATCCATTAACTATTCATAACTTTTCAGCAATTTTATTAGTAATTATTTGTAAGAGTATAGAAGTTTGAGGACTTTTGAGCCCAACAGATTTCCACAACTCTCTGCATCTTCTTTTTAGCCTAAAAAGAAAAAGGAGATAATGACTGAATATAGGTAATAAGTTCTGAAGTTTGCAATCAGCTTGCGTGCAATTAACTCAAACTTTAGGTTTAATCTTCTTCTGGTCACTTAGGTACCTAAATGCTTTCAAGTGTCTTGATCTAACAGATTTACCAATGTAGGTATATGCAAGACATTTTTACTGGAGAACACTGTAACTCTCTCTGCAGGAGTACACTGGAAATACCTAGTAATATTCTGGACGGACCTAGTAGACATGGAGATGGAGATGTTGACACTGTGGAATCTATAGGAATACATAATGAAATGAAAGATATTCTGCACTATATTTATTATAGGCATAGGAAATAAATCAATATCTATTAATTGTTCTGAAAGCACTGACTGAACGCCAGGACCTGCTCTTTGCTGCTTTTAGGCTTAATTCCGACATTACAGAAACAAGTCCTTTTCTCTCTACTCTTTTTTTGGCATGAGATAGTTTTAATTTTTTCCTGAATGTTTCATAGCTGGAACAAAAATGAAGACTGACTTAATTTCAGAAAAGTTCACAGGTTGATGATTATGGAATAATATCATGCAAATTTGGATCCTTACAGATATCTCATCTTGTAAGTGAATATGCAGTCCATAAAGCTATTTCAGAAAAAGAGCCAAGAGTCACTAGGAGATGTTTTAAAAGCATGAGTCTATCACTATGATAAGTTATAATTCTTACTCAGGATGTGCGTGTATATTGGAAGATCAACTGAATATTGGATCGCTGCAGCTCAGTAAAATTTTGAAGAGAAAAAGGATTTAAAATATTCAAAACAGGGAATTTCTGCACAGGCACAGAAGCATAAGTCCTGATCCCAGAAGACTTTAAAGTCAAACAAGGGCTGCTCATTTTCACAGAGATTTTCTGGAACTTAATTCTGTATTTAAATGCCTGAGTTGCACCTCATATATCAGAGCTATGTTGGGGAAAAATAAATAAAGAGGAAAAAAACCCACAGAACTTTGAACAAGATAAAGAGTTTTCTTTGTAATGAAAATAATTTTTCTTCTTTTCTAATAGTATACACACTCCAAAAAGATTGTATCCAGTTTATAATTTTTAGGACTATTCATAATAGCCATTAAGTGGTTCATCCACCTTTAATTTAACTTTGCTGTCTATGTTTAGGGTTCCAGGGCAAAACCCCATGGGACAGATTTATGTTTCCCCTTTCCCCCGTCAGGGGAAAGATAGACAAAGAGCGCAACAGGTAAACAAAAGGGGCTTGCTCAGAATTGGAAGTTAAGATTTGTATTTTAACTAATAACAAAAGCTATTAAGGGAAAAAGGAATATACAGAAAAGTATAGGGAAGGGATATACAGATATATAGATGTATATAAAACCCAGTCTCGGGTGGCAACAGATTTCCCCACACCACGTGGAAGCAGGCCCAGCCACCCCTGGAACAGGCAGTGGCCAGCATGACAGATGAGCAGGAAGGAAAAAGGTCCACCCAGCTTCCTGTGCCCCCTTATATAGGGGAAGGCAGGAAAGGGAAGGGAATACCTGGATCACCTGACCCCCCAAGGTCCTTAGTGCTGCTGCCCATTTCCCTCTTAACCCTAAACCACAACATTTGCATTTATATAAATGTATCATTTTTGTATCTTTGGGGAAGTTTCTTTGTATTTGGGGGGCTTTTTAATTTTTTTTAATATTTAAGTTCTACACATGGTGCAAGGAGCTGTTAAGTTAAACAAAAATCATCAAGAATATAGTTTACAGTATTAAATATTGCGTAATTTCACTGGCATATTTTCAAATTATTAACATAAGAATATTGTATTTTTTACCTTGCATACAATCTTAAACTGAAATGGAAAGTATATGGCTTAATGAATAATTTTGGAGATGAAGATGACCTTAAAAGTGTTTTAAAACACTTCAGGTTCTTCCCGGCAAACAGTAGCATTACTTTAGGACTACTTAACTAGGCTTACACAATTCAGTTGAAATTGCTTTTATCATCCCTAGCTTAGTATAAATTTATAGAGTATGATATCAAAGAACTTGATAAAGTGAAAAAGAGAGGACTTCTAGTCAAGTTTCTTGAGAAATAAGATAGCCCTGGAAAGCGACCTCACAATTATGTTACCTTTTTCATTGATAATAAAATGTGTTCTGAAATTGCTTTTCTTAATCTGAATATTGGGTAATACTAAGGAAATTGCTCTAATGAGTGAAAGATCAACAAAGATGTTTAACAGTGATTTTATTTCCCTCCTTTTCTTTCTGAATAGATTATTACTGGGATGTGCTGCATTATTCTCACCTCTGGTAGATGACCAATAAAACAAAAATAGAATACATAGTTGCTGATCTTCAGGATTATACATTTTTCCTTTTTTAGGTAGTTCAGCTTTACAGATAGAATCAGAAACCCAAAAAGGTAGGAGCTCAGATATAATTCCTAAATGGTACCTAAAACTCGATCTAGTTTTGATGTTGCAGCACCACAAGGTGCAGGAACTAAATAGCATGCAAAACTAACTAACCTTGCAGCTCAATTTCTATTGTGCTACCATATAGATTGCACTTCGGTAATTATGTGGAGATGGATAGGCTGGCCTTTAGTATGAGTACATTTTTAAAGAAAAGCAACGCATGATGACGAAAAAGCATTGTATTCCAAGATTAAATATTGGTTCTAATAACAAAGCATAAGGCTATTAATAGGTGAAAAATGCACAGAAGTGTTCTTCAGATGTGTTAGAATATACACGTGTGATTGAATTTGAGAATGTGTTTGTTTTTTTCCCCGAGAAGGATTTTTGTTGGCTTAATATTGTCAATTATTATGGTTACAACCTGCCATCATAAAATTTTTGAAGCAAATTGTTATTTCTGCAAGATGTGGTTTGTTTCAACTGGTTTAAAGATAGATTGCTTCTGTTTATGCTAGATTTTGAAATTTTTTGAGTGAAGGGTTATTAAACACTGGAATGGGCTGCCCAGGGAGGTGGTGGCGTCACCATCCCTGGAGGTGTTTAAGAAAAGACTGGATGCCACACTTCGTGGCACGGTTTAGCTGAGTGATGGTGGTAGGTCATAGACTGGTCTCAATGATCTGAGAGGTCTTTTCCAGCCTTAATTATTCTATGATTCTATGAAAAGTAAGGTGTGGCTAAAATTTTGACATCTTCCTGAAGAACATGGATCAGAGGTACAGAAACGCAAATTCAGCGATCTTTCAGTTTTCCGTTGAAATTGAGGTATTTCTCCAGGACTACATGCCAGTAGTTTAAAAGGAAATTAAGTCTGCGAGTTGGGTATTATGAATGATGTAAATGAAGCCTAGTACAACCAAATCATAAATAGATGCATTCTCCTGAAAATTACTGCATATCTTTGGAGAAGTGTGAATTGCTTGATTAAAAATCATTGCTTTTAGTGGGAAATATTTCATAAGAATAAAACATACAAATCTGCATTGCATAACTGCAGGTTTATATGTGTCAAGCATCAAGGATTCACTGAGTGACACATTACTTTCTCAGTCACGCAGTGTCATGATTTAACACCAGCTGGCAACTAAGCACCACCCTGCCACTTGCTCACTCCCCCCTGCAGTGGGATGGAGAAGAGAGTCGGAATGGTAAAAGTGAGAAAACTCATAGGTTGAGATAAAGACAGTTAAATAGGTAAAACAAAACGTCACAAGCAAAGTAAACCAAGGAATTTATTCACTGCTTCCAATCAGCAGGCAGGTGTTCAGCCATCTCCAAGAAAGCAGGGCTCCGTCATGCTTAGTGCTTACTTGGAAGACAAACACCATTAACTCCAAACATCTTTCCCTCCCTTCTTTTCCCAGCTCTATAGGCTGAGCACAGTGTCCTATGGTATGAAATCATCTGAGGTCAGCTGTCTCAGCTGTGTCCCTCTCAACTTGTGCACTCTTTGTGTCTACTTGCTGATGGGGTGGGGTGAAAAGTAGGAAAGGTTTTAACTCTGTGTAAGCACTGCTGAACAGTAACTAAAACATTCCTGTGTCATCAACACTGTTTCCAGCACAAATCCAAAACACAGCCTCACATGAACTACTATGAAGAAAACTAATTCTATCCAAGCCAAAGCCAGTACACACAGTTGCATAGTAATTGCCACGTTTCTTAAGGGTAGGCGTCTCTCTGTCCAAGGAGCTTGGTGTTTCTCTCCCTGTATCCAAGATAGTCTGTTACTTCTATGTGTGAAATCAGATACAGCAATGAAGTAAGTCTGAGAGAAGCAGTGGGAGAAATAGACTTAACAACAAAAAATATCACACATGAAAGATTTTTAATGAAGATATTCCAAGATTATGCTGAAGGAGGGGAAAAATTCTAAGATGGCCTTTATTGTGGCACAGCATTATGAAATCAGCGTTGTATTTTTCCTCTTTTAGATATAAAACACATTTTGTGAACTTGTCTTTTTAAACTTTTTTTTCCTACTTATGCCATGAGCTTGAAATCTCTGCCTCTGTGAGATATAAAACCTGATGCACTGAGAAAGCGGAACTTTTAATGCTGTTGCTACTATTACTATAGTGTAGAAGGAAAATGCTTACATACTTCTGTATAATATCTCATATTCTTTCAGAATCTGAGTTAGCACCTTGTATGCCTTCAAAGGCTACTAGCATGTTCCCCTCTGCTCATCTAATGAAAAATTAATCCCTCTATTTTATGATCAGTTTTATACATTTTCAGACCTGAATAACAATCTTCCCATATTCTCCACCTTCTCAATGTATTCCTTCTGTTCCTCCATTTATGTATTAGCAGAAGTAGTTTTTGTTCAACAAAGAAAGTCAACTTGGTATCTTTCATGCATAAATATATACATAAATATGTACATATCACACATACTCCCACACATTAACACAGCCAAAAATGCTTGTAATGTATCTATATAAAATGAAGGTTGTTCACTTTCAAATTAAAGAATAGCTAAAATCCGTTTGATTTTCAACTTTTTTTAAAATACTCACCATGTTTCAGAATATAGAGTCATATTGCAGACTGAAATAATAGTACTTTATATCTCAATTTCCATTAAATTAATTTTTCTTTTTTCTGTTTCCTCCACTGAAAGAAGTTACAGTGCTGAGAATACATGAAGGTGAGTGTTACTGAAGGCCACAACAGGTTTATGAGGCTCAAGAGTTAATAGAGACTACCAGTTAATATGTAAGATAGAGTAGAATTTAAGGTGCAGCTAAGAAGATACAGTTCATTAACCTAGCCTTAGATCAGTAGAATTTAACAATATAAAAGTCATATCAAATCTGAACTTTGACTATTATTAAATGTAAAATTCATTAAACCAGATTCTATACACCTAAATTCCACCATATTTAAGGTATAAGAGACAAAATTCCACCGATAACTTCGCTGCAAGAATGCTTTTGTCTTTGTTGAAGAATAGCCATTAGAGATTTATTAATCTCTTAAGAACATGACTTCCAAGCCTCAACTTGTGTGGGTGTCTGAGCTAAGCTCACAACCGTTCGGAAACACTTGTCCTGAGATGATGACAATGATCTGTCTATGGCCTACAGCTTTGTTGCCATCAGCATAAGGATGAGCTTAGGTTTTCCTAAAAAATTCTCAAGTACGAATGTTTCCAGCATTAATAAATAGTGACATCATTGGAAGTGTCCATGAACAATAAATTGCAGAGGAATCTAGCAATTACAGCATTTCCCCAAGGAACAGGTGACACAGGTATTCATTGACATAAAACATGCATTAACCTGGATTACGTCATTCTCTGCTCTTTCTTTTGAACTGTGTAGTGCATGGAAACAGAAAGAGGGCAAACAAATGAGATGTGCATTATTCAATTCAGGTGAGCTGTGGGTCTTCAGAAGCACCTTCCTCTCTGCAGTGATAGTCCGGGGGTGTTTGTCAACTACCTTAGAACAATGAATTATTTCCCCACTGGAATTTAAATTAGCTATTTAAGTCAGTATTTTAAATAGGATCTTTAAAATAAATTGCCTTTTTTAAAACCTTGGCTTCTATTTGACCAATGTTGCAAATACTAGCATTCGCACTATATTTCGAATAATACCTGTTGGCTGACATACGGTAACAATCTTTCTTTGCTTTCTAAACAAGGACTCTGTGATTCATCGAAATACATATGGATCTAAGGAGAAACTATGGAACAGATATTTATCTTCTCATGGTTATCCTGCTGTAATTAGGTGTTTGCATCTCTGGTTTCAGGGGAAATATATAATGATAGAAATTTTGGAGTGGTGAGGTTCTGTGAAGTGAAATATACTGCATGTTAATTATCAGTTTTTCTTTCAAAGATACTAGCCAGCTGAACATGAGCCAGCAGTGTGCCCAGGTGGCACAGAAGACAAACAGCATCTTGGCCTATATCAGGAATAGTGTGGCCAGCAGGACCAGGGATGTAATTCTACCCCTGTACTCAGCACTGGGGAGGCCTCACCTCGAGCACTGTGTGCAGTTCTAGACCCTTCACTTCAGGAAGGACATCGTACACTTTAAAGCCTCAAATACAGTATTAATTAGAAATGAATGACATCCAGATTAAAGTAGTGATAAATAAAACCCCATACTTGTGCATTATGCATTCCCTTTGCTTTTAATCTTCCAGTTGTTCATCTTATCCAGGTTAATTTTTTCATTACCTATTCAGATAATATTCATATTCTTACTTCATGCTCCTTTAAGAACTGACAATGATCGTAACCTCATGCAGATTTCTTCTGAAGTGAAAAAAAGTGTTGGAAGCTCTGACTTCCCCACCAATCAACAGGAAGAGGATACAATTGTCAACTCATTTGATATTAGCAGCTAATGCTGTGCTATCTGCAAACACTTTCTCCTTGTTACTGGAAGTAGAACAGCTCTTGCAACCATCAAGACTACGTGGAGAGCAGCTGGGCTGTGTGTATACTTTTCCTTCTGTTCAGAATGACACGTCTTCTGACATGGCAAAATGAGGAAGCTCCGCTAATTTATACACATTAGGTGAGAGCTGTCTGCTTTAAATCCAACCATCTAAACTTCAGGTATTGTTTTCTTTTGTCCTCCTATAGTTAGACTCTGATGCACTCATCTCTTTTTACTATCATCAAGGCACATTGATTCTCCAGTCATCAGAAGGGTCTACCAAAATGCTTCATGAATCAAAAACTGGGCAATTTGAAATATATTTGAATATGCGAAGACACCCTGCCACTAATTTCTACATTTAATCAGTCTCTATCCGCATACCTATATGTCCTTCCTTGACATGTGTGCCCATCCACCGAATCAAAGAATGATTAAGGGTGGAAAGGACTTTTGGAAATCATGTGATCCAACCCTCCTGCTCAAGCAGGACCACTTTTGAATATCCAAGGATGGAGATTACACAACTTCTCTGGGCAACCTGTGCCATTGTTCAGTCCACAAAAAAGGTATTGCTGATATGGTCCCTGCAATATGAGATGAGGATAAATGCAGATGTTAGTGAACCTCAATAGTATGGACGTACCTAATATAAGCAAAGTGAAGAACTAAAGTCATTAGGCATTTACTTTTCAATTTTACAGAATAAATGAAATCTAGTGTATTTTGTTGTACATCCATCCACTTTATTCATTCGCTCAATGTTATTTAATTCTTGTGTAGTCATGAAATATAATAGCACTGCTTTTACATTTATAGTAGCATAAAGTGTTACAGCTACTTAGTGTTGATATATGTTCTCAGATACCCCTGCTGACTGTTATATCTTAGAAAGATTGCACGTCTGGTAAAACTAAGACTTGGTGAATATAAAAAAGTCATTCAGTCCCATAAACCATGGTTGCCATTTGCAGTATATTTTGCAGATGCTTCTCATAACATTACTTTAAAAAACCTTCTTTGTGTTGTATGGGTTTGCCATGTTTTAAGGAAGAAAGAAAAAAATAGACATTTGTTCTGCAATTCAAAATCTGATTGCTACAGGAATAAGCAACTAGCAAACCTGCAATTCTCCTTATGAGTTATGTGAAGTTTTTATCCTTTCTGCTGAACTTACTGAATGAGATACATTACTACAAGTATCTCAGTTGTTAGTCTTGCAGATATTTCAACTGAGCATAATGCTAAGGATGCTCTAATTTAGTTCCTGTTTCTCATGTAATTTAAAGTACAAATTAAAAACTTTTCACAATGACACAGTGACAAGTGGAGTCCCTCAAGGATCTCCGTGACAAGTGGAGTCCCTCAAGGATCAGTACTGGGATCAGTCTTGTTTAACATCTTCTTCCATGACATGGACAGTGGCATCGAGTGCACCCTCAGAAGCTAACCTGCTGGAGGGAAGGGATGCCATCCAGAGGGACCTCGACAGGCTGGAGAGGTGGGCCCACGCCAGCCTCATGAAGTTCAACAAGACCATGTGCAAGGTCCTGCATCTGGGTCAGGGCAATCCCAAGCAATGGTATAGGCTGGGCAGTGACTGGCTTGAGAGCAGCCCTGAAGAAAAGGACTTGGTGGATAAGAAGCTCAACATGAGCCGCCAGTATGCACTTGCAGTGCAGAAAGCCAATTGTATCGTGGGCTGCATCAAGACTAGCGTAGCCAGCAGGTTGAGAGAGGTGATTCTCCCCCTCTACTCCACTCTAGTGAGACTCCACTTGGAGTACTGCATCCAGTTCTGGAGCCCCTATTTCAAGAAAGATACGGATGTGCTGGAGTATGTCCAAAGAAAGGCCATGAGGAAGATCAGAGGGCTGGAGCACCTCTCCTATGAAGACAGGCTGAGAGAGCTGGGGTTATTCAGTATGGAGAAGAGAAGGCTTTGAGGAGACCGTATTGTGGCCTTCCAGTATCTTAAGCTGGCCTACAAGAAAGCTGGGGAGGGACTTTTTAGGATGTTGGGCAGTGGTAGGACTAGGGGGAATAGAGCAAAACTAGAGCTGGGTAGATTCAAATTGGATGTTAGGAAGAAGTTCTTCACCATGAGGGTGGTGAGACACTGGAATGGGTTTCCCAGGAAGGTGGTGGAAGCCCCCTGGAAGCCTTTAAGGCCAGACTGGGTGGGGCTCTGAGCAACCTGATCTAGTGTGAGGTGTCCCTGCCCATGGCAGGGGGGTTGGAACTAGATGATCTTTGAGGTCCCTTCCAACCCTGACAATTCTATGAATCTATGATAATAAACTTCAGAACAACTGGACTAACAAAACAATCCACATCTTACTTCAATATACATATATTGAATTCTTAGGTATCAGAATATATGATTTCTTGAGATGGGTAGTTGGAGTTCTGGTGTGCTGCCGGGTCATACAGCTCTTATTTTGTTGGTGGATATACTACAGCGCTAAAGTAGAACCTTGGAACACACACGTGTAGTGGAGGATAAGTCACCCTCAAAGTAAAATGTTCAGGCCCTAACCTCTGTTGGCCCATAGGGTTTTTCATTCCTCCTCAGGTGCTGGAATTTACACTTGCCCTTGTTGAACTTCATTAGGTTCCCCTCCGCCCAAGTCTCCCGCCTGTCCAGGTCTTGCTGAATGGCAGCACAGCTTTATGATGTGTCAGCCACTCCTCCCAGTTTTGTATTGTCAGCAAACTTGCTGAGGGTACACCCCCGTCCTTTCATTCAGGTCACTGATGAATATGTTGAACAAAATTGGAACTAGTACTGATCCCTGGGAAACACTACTAGCTACAAGCCTCCAACTAGACTCTGCAGTATTTTTCATAGCCCTCTGAGCTCTGTCATTCAGCCAGTTCTCAATCCACTTCATTGTCCACTCCTCTAACCCAAACTTGGTAAGCTTCCCTCTCAGGATGTTATGGTAGACAGTGTCAAAAGGCACGCTGAAGTCAAGGCAGAATATATCCACTGTTCTCTCCTCATCTGCCCAGCTAGTCACACCATCATGGAAGGCTATCAGATGAGTTAATCATGATTTCCCTGTGGTGAATCCATGCTGACTACTCCTGATAACCTTCTTTTCCTTCACATGCTTTGAGATGACAATGAGAATGAGCTGTTCCATCATCTTTCCAGGAATGGAGCTGAGGCTGACTGGCCTGTAATTCCCAGGATCCTCTTTCTTGACCTTTTTGAAGACTAGGGTGACAGTGGCTTTCCTCCATTTATGTTAGTAAGGCAATAATGATTTACTTATACTTAAATCTTTCTAAAATGTTAAGGGATAAAGTCAGGGACATGAGTTGACTTAAAAATGCAGTGAAGAATTTAAAATATTGGTTTGACATTTAATGGCTTCTAATTTTGTGGGGCAAACAACTTCGGACGATGTGTCAAAAAATAGTTCATTGCATCTTCAAATGAATAAATTATACAAAGAGAGATACTAAGGAAGAAGAAAAAGCAATGGTTTCTTTTATTACCATTCAAACAATTGCACTTGGACCTTATAATAAAAACTGTAATTTAAGAAAATGGTCTATAATGATAAATTTTATTTCTTTTTTAAATGTCACTCATGTAAAACGAACGTTCTGGCATTCAAAAAGAATTTAATATTGTTTCCTAAATGTGTTTCACTGCTGCATAGACATGATAGAAAGAGTGAGAAAATAAGCAATCTGGGTTGTACAAGCAAACAATTTGTTAGAACAATGTATAGAGCATCAGTACTGCGAGACAGTATATTTATGTGACGTGTGAGTACATTTGAGACCATGGAGTTTTTACCTGTTGTAAGCTGTGACAATTTAATTTTTCTAGTGCTGCACAAACCCAATAACAGACATAAGCTTAAATGAGAGACAAGAGCACTGAAGGAAGAAGACCTACCTGGACACACACACACAAAAAACTCCAACAAAACAAAACCAACCAATTGCTTTGAAAAGGTAATAAAAACTGTGTTTAGGAAGAAAAAAACAGAACATGGAAAGCTGCTCAAAGTGGTAAATTGAGAAGCAGATTAGGACTGCTATCAAATTTGTGGCTGCTTATAGCAGAAGAAACAGGGCAAGAAATGGAAATATGTTAGGGCCAAAAGAGGATTGCAGGAGATCTAGAATGACAGAGATGTTGGCATGTGGGAAAAGAAAATATGAATGTGCTGCTGAAAAGGGAGAAGGATTAATGGTACAAAGAAGTAGATTGAGATAAAAGGGAGGGAGAGGAGGAGGAAATTTGGCTGTGAAATGTAGACAGATTGGAAAAGTGGGAAGTAAGGAGTGAGGAGTAAAGAAAGGTGCTGTTTGCATTTGCACCTAGAGTTGCAGATGTTGAGTGATAACCTTCCATGAAATAGTCTTATTTGTAACAGCAAAAACTAAATAAGAAAATGATAGGGGGTTTTAGTGGGATCATGGAAAAGAGAGGGATATGATTCTATTGATTCCACTATATTATTTATTTTTAGGCAAAGAAATTAAGGCTATGACTATACAGTTAATTCTCATGACTGTATCACTTAATATGCTGCTTCAGAAACTCTTTTGTTACTTAATGGCATTCATGTGATGTCTCCAAGACAATAACCTTTAGAATTCTTACGTAAATAGAGCTAAATCTGGAAATCATTACTCACAGGAGGTCAAGACAAAAATGTGCTTGTATATTGAAAGAACCTTAACAGTCACAAGAGCTGAGATTTATGAAAGAATGTAGACTAGAATTAGACACCAAAATTTTTCATATTAAAAGCTTCATAGAAAATCTAGTCAGAAGTTATACAATGGAAATTCTGAGTTTACATCTTCCTTAGGATTGTGATGATAGGCCATCTTAGACTCTGCTAAGTCATTAATTCTCTTGGAAGTATTTTGATATAAGCAGTAAAATTCCATAGTATTTCTGTTACCTGAGTAGCAACTCTGACAACGCCCCAACAAATGGGGAGAGCTTTGACTTGCCTATACCAAGATTCAAGTTCTGCTATGGGTTACTATGGCCTAAAGGCCTTGATTACTTTAATTTTGGCTGTGCAGCATTAGTGTTATTCTCTAAAAGTCTTTTACTTTACCCTAAGAATAGTTTGACTGCTGTTCATATGTGATAGTCCAGAAGGTGTGAAATAAACTGTGAAATTTTATTAATCAGAATGGATTAGAGCAGACTGAAGGACTATAAAGAATATAGTCTATTCTACAGACTAAAGATGACAAAGAAGACTGGAGACTTTGCTTGCCCTTTATGCAGCAGGTGAGATAAAAATGCTTTGTCAATATTGGAAATAGAAGGCAGAAAAAGACATAATAATGACGGAGGTTTTGATTTTGCTTTGCTTTTGGTTACTTTGCCTGGTTTGTTTCTTCTGTGAGCCCCACCGTGAATTCTAAGAGTGTCTCACACAACTTACATAAATTCTAACAGATGGCCTACCACAGGGCTGAATTTTCCCCTTTTCCAAACAGGAGTATGAACTTTTTTTTTGTTTATTTGATTGTTGTTGTGTTGGGTTTGGTTTTTTTAATTCATTTGTGGGGAAAGCTATATTAAACAGATGGGCTTTGCATTCTGGCCACACAGATTTAATTCAAATGGATTGCAGTCAGAACTGTTTAGTACACTGCACCTGCCATATTCTCATTATCTCTTGTGTTCAGATTATAATGCACAATAATAAGTAGCACCACATTTCAGTCAGAGACATGGTTATGGAATAAAAAGAATTCTCCTTGAAATCTAGGGTATTATTTACAACAACTTTAATATTATCCCTTTATGTTATTTTCTTAGGTTCTATCTAGCTGAATACCAATAGTACAGATGGGGATGGATAAGAGAGAGATACACATCAGTGGTTTGGAGTCCATATGATTTAATTCTGGGTAGTCTTAAACCTTGCCTTAAAATATATCGATCAGCAGTGTCAGGCTATTAACAGTGTCTGAGCCATAAAGTGTTTTGTTTAGAAATAAACAACACAGTTACCATGACGATTAGACTTGCTCAATAGCAATCTCCTAAATTTTGTTCTAAGGACTGATTTTTTGTGGAGCATTTATTGGATCACATCTGATTCATGGAATATTTCCTATTAATCTGTGGAAACCCAGCCGATCCAGTGGTGAGGCTTTCTTCATTGCATACAGATGCAATCAAGATATCGCTGAAATTGTTGGGCACTTCATTATTCTGAGACAACCACTGTAGTTGCCATGCCTATGAAAGTTATACCCGTGAATGACAGAGGAGGTGACATAAAACAGTATATCTTTTTTAATACAGTATATTGCACTAGCAAAAGAGAAAGCTCCTGTGGTTGAAGAATGCAAATATAATTCTTTCAAAGGAAAGTAAAAGATTAAGTGCTTTCCTTGGAATAAGAGTCCAAAGTTTAGAGTATACAGATGCAAGAGGCCAAGACTGAATACTTTCACCACAAAAAGGGCTCTGAATTCCTGTTCACTATATACCTTAACATTCTACCTAGCAGAGAACAGGTTATTTAGTAAGAACAGGTTACCACTTTTATTTTACATTTTTATTTCCAGTAAATATGCTTGGATTTTTATATCAATTAGTAAAAAATAAGCATTTAGAAAAAAGAGTACCTGGCTAGTAAATTTTTCCCTTCATGATTTGTAAAGTATTTTATATAAAACAAAATGTCTTCAACAGCAGTGACAATGGGTCTACTTTAGTCCTCTTTATTGATTTAAAGTAGTTTAAAACACTTTAATGGAAATTGTCCTCCCCGGTCTCAGCTGAGAGAGCAGACAACACAGACACATCTTGGAGTTTTGGGAACCATGCAGCTGATACTAGGACTTCTGCATATGAAAAGTTGCAGCTAGACTGTCTATGTGGAACAAATCCAGTCTATCCCATCTGTGTCAGAAACAGCAAACATAACATGAATGTTCAGTCTGCAGATGTTTGCCTGAGGTTTCAAAAAAATCAGCTTATTACCTTCTCAGATAAAAATGCTTACATTAAAGCATTTTAAATTTTTAAAATTAATTTCACTCATTATAGCTTGTAGTAATAGTAGCCGTAGGTTTTGTATTTAGATTTCTACCAACAGTTTAGCTTCACCTGATGAAATTTTTTACTTGACTAAGCTATTGCCATGAAGTTTTGGACACTTTTCTTAATGTTTCAGGGCACATTTTTTTCTTGATTCAAGGCCATAGTATTTTGGTCATACATGTAATGTGTGAGCTCACTGACTGGAGAAAAATCTTTTGTATTTTTTTTCCTGATTTGCAAATAGATCACATATCAAGCAAGAGATATGATGAAAATTCAGTATAATACTTTAGCTCTTTTATACTAATTCCATTATTTTCATCCATTTGTCTTACAGTCTTTAAGGAATATTTTAATTCATAAGACAGAAACAGTAAATATAAAAGCAGTAATATAAAGAATATTTGTCTATAACAATATTTCTTTTATTTTGAAGTGGAAGGGACCCTAAAAATAGCTTTTTAGCTTTTCCCATTTTTCCATAAACAAGCTATGGAACAAGAAAATCAAAGACAACTCAGTCTCTTTATACTATATTAATGGCACAGTGTTTCAATATCAAGTACAATAACTCACATACAGAGAGCTAATGTGTAAAATAGACTAGTCATTGCCTGAAAAAAAAAAAAAAGTAGTTTAGCAATATAGAAGCCAAAAGTTAGTATAGCATATGTTAAAAAAAAAAAGAAAAAGATATCATCAATATTTTTTGAGAGTAGACAAAGGCATCATTTATATTAAAAGGCTATGGAGGAATTATTATAAAATTTCCCCAGGTGAAGGTAGCATCTGTGGAAGTGTATTTTTCTGCTCTTGACATTTAAACTTTCAAGCACTGCTTAAAGATCTTTCTGCATGTTTTGAGGAAATTGTCTAATAAATCTTGACTTAGATTCTTCTGAAGCAGGTCATTCAAACAATGTGGCTAAGTAAGCATAATGTCATAAGTGTTAAGCTGACTTTTAAAGCCTTGGGCTCAATGTCAGATTAGCTAAAGCAGTCAATGCAGCCATTGCATTTTAGATACAGAAATATTTCCATTATGAAAAAATGTAGTGATCTTTGTTTTTATGGAAACTACCTACTTATATTTGGCTGGGACATTTATGAAATAATTTTCATTTGATTTAAAATGCAGATTTAGATCCAAGTTACTTTTCAGAGTGTGCACTGGTTAGTATTTCCAACAGCTCTGTCTGCTTGAAAAGACCTGTGCAGACTTTTGTCACTAGTATTTGGAAAACTTCTGTTTGCAGTATATACGGATTACATGCTGATTCCTAAATTAATATCTAGGTAGACAGTAGTGATTTTACATGCTACACAATGTCAAGGACAAGAAAGTGTAATGAAACATTTTCAGAAGTTACCTTTCTTATAATTCTTTAGGGAAAATAATGCTCCTTTTCTATGCAAACAACATTCATACTCAAGCTCTAAGTATACTCCATGGTTTTTTTACTAATACTTAATCACATGCTTCCAAAATGCTTTCAACCAGAATTTAAAAATAGCTTGGAACTAAATTATAACCCTTAAGTAATTATTTTTAGTATTGCTATAACCTCGAGGTACCCAGTCAGAATTGAGTCTCCACTGCCATCAGTTCTAAGATGAAATACCTCAAACTGCCAAAATGCAGCAACTGCCACTGTCCTCACCAGAGCAAGATAGACAGATGATAGTATACCAGAGCATTTACTGGCTTACAAGGGAACAAAACTTGAATGCAGTATCTTTAAGTCTAACACACAATTCAGTTCGAGACAAATCTGACGTACCTGCCAAATGATATATAGACCCTCTGGAGCATATTGCCAGAAGTGCACGTGTTCTTTCAGGACATGTATCAAAACAAAGCCCTTCCGAAACACATAAATGCCCCTCTATAGAGTGCACTAATGAAGTATTTTGACAAAACGTGTACCCTAGCCTCAGTTTCCTTGTGGTAGAGAGACACTGGAGTTGCAAACTTTCCAGCTGAGTTCTGCAAAGAGAGACAATTATAACAGGCCAGACCCTCACCTGAAATGTGACATATTTGAGTTCCATGGCTTACTCCAGACAATCACTATAGAAAATACTTCATCTTTCATGGGTGTAAAACTGTTCCCTTTGTGTTGGGTGTAAATTACAAGGTTTTAGTAGCAGTGTGGGGTGCTGCAGAGGTGGTCTCTGAGACGAGAGGCTAGGGCTACCCTAAGCTGGATACACCTGGTTCAAGCTGGTTCCAGTGGGCACATCGCAGGGTACAGCTGAGCCCTTTAGACAACATTGTGGTGCCTTTGTGAAAAAATGTTAAAGTGCGGAAACACTGAGACAAAGAGACAATAAGGCCAAGAGCAATAAGGGGTGCTCCATGGCAGAGCTGGTAACACACATGAAGGGACTGTAGTCCGTGGAGAATGAACACTGGAGAAAACGCAATGAGTAAGAAGGAAGGCTTAGCAGAAGAAAAGAATGAGAAAGGAGGAGCAGCAGAAATAAACTGTTATGCTCTGATTCTGACCTTCTCTGACACCTGTTGCCTTACCAAAGGAACTAAGAGTAACCTGAGGTAATAACAATGTGAGTGGAAACCCAGAAGGTGGGAAAAAAAGATGTCTCAATTGAAGTTGAGGCTGAGAAAGAGGGAGAAAAAAGGTGATTCCCCTAGGTACTTAAATGTTTATTGTGTCTGTTTGTCAGTACTCAAATCTGTATATAAATATTTTAAATTAAGCTAAATTCTGCAAGTTGAGTTTGATTTGCCTATGGCAGTAATTGGTAAGTGATTTCCCTGTCCTTATTTTAACTTTTCTCACTCTCTTATATTCTCCCTCATGCTTCTGGGTGGATGTTTGGTTGTTGACAGGGCTCAACTCACCATGCCCTCACATTGAGAAGCTCAGTAGGTTAGCCAGCAGTATGTAGGCTAACTCAAAACTAAAGGACGTAGATTTTACTTCTACACCAGTGCTTAAACATTTCCTATAACAAGGGCTATAGTTATTCTGACATTTTCCTCCTTTTCCCCATTTAACCTCTGTTTTGATGCAAAGTGAAACTATTTTCCCAAGCGGGAGTGTCAAATCCCTATACTCATTGATTTTTTGGGGGAAGTTGGAAGCAGCAAGGTTAAAAAACAACTCCTGCATCTACAGACAAAAAACTGAAACCCGCACAATTACATTAGGAAAAAGGGACCTTGCTTTGGGAAAGACCATTAAAAGGAAGGTCTAATTCAAAGCAAATATTCAGAACTGTGATTCAGTAACATGCATACATGCAAAACCAAATGTCTAAAACCTGGAGGAAAAAAGGTCTTAGGATAAAGGTTATTTTCTCATCATCTTCTACTGCCTTTCTGATTTTGAGGAGTCTATGCTTAAGCACGTGGAAAGGTCAGGTATTTAACTTGAGGCTATGTTTTTCCGAGGATGAAAAATGGTAATAATTACATTACAACTCCATGTTCATCTGTGAACACAAACTTTGGAAGTTGAATAACGCTCGATATGAAGTCTATGCCCAAACCAGAAGTCACAAACCAGTTTTCCAACACTCAGTCTGGAGCATTAGTCACAGACCTTTGACATACATGATTTTATTGTTTTCTGTGTGTATATGACTGTAACTTTACATTTAGTACTAACTCACTTTTTACTGAGGAAGCCAGTGTGAAAAGTGAAAAGGCATTGCTGTGTCCGTATCGTTCCTA
The DNA here is from genome assembly GCA_013389965.1 of Todus mexicanus. Taxonomy (NCBI): domain Eukaryota; kingdom Metazoa; phylum Chordata; class Aves; order Coraciiformes; family Todidae; genus Todus; species Todus mexicanus. Next base: position 23,760 of record WEIS01036243.1, read on the forward strand.
CCAATGAGACATATAAAAGGGTGAAATCCTAACACCAGTAATGTAATTCTAAGATTTTGGCATTGAGTTCAGAGAGATTATGATTTCAATCATAGTACTCTTTACAATGATTTTTTAATGTGTAGCTTTGTTTGTCTATTTTTTTAATCTAAACTGAATACCAGTGTGGCCTAGAAGTTGGATGGTCTTTGGAAATGGAAAACAAGACAAAACAACAGCAACAAAATACAGTCCATAGAACAATCAAAAAATTTGCCTCATTCATGCTTTTTCCATTGGGAAGGAACATAGTTATATTTAATTTGCCAATAATCTAGATAACCACATATAATATATTTTCATTTGTAATTACAGAATACAGGAAAACATTAAATCTTCCCAACTTCCTCTTAGAGGATTATCTCCAGCAGTCTGTGTCTTTTTCATAGGTATTGCTCCCCAGTTCAATCCTTTCAAGTCCCAAGGGTTCTTTCATTCTTTTTTTTTAATTTATTCATTTCTGAAGAGTAAAGGACGTAATCAGAGAACAAAACCAGTATTATGTGAAAGGTGACCATTCACATAGTCTCAACAGCAAACCATTAACATTAAATACATCAAGTGACTAGTTGCAGACTAGACATTTTTTTCCTAAATGAGTTCTTGAAGAACTGCAAATGGATTCCAAATTCAAAGAACTATTTCATGCTCTTCAGTATTAACCATTCTAACCCCAATCCAGACTCCCGTATTTCAAGACATCATTTATATTTGTAGACCATATGCCAAAAAAGAAAAGAGATATATTAATTGAATAAGTATCTTTTCAGCTTTTTTTTTGTTCAGCTATAGTCTCTTGTAACTTAAAATAAGATGATTTCAAGATCTGAATTGTTGATGCCACATGTGTTAATTTTTGCGCTGACAAGAATAATTTCCAGGTTTTCCCATTAAGCTTACTGAATTAATGTTATCCACAAATCATAGATAAATTATTACATATGCCTGATGCTGTAACTACAGTATATGTGTAACTTTCATTTAAGTCAATGAGAAGGCAATGTGACCCTGTAAAAATAGGATTTGTTTTAACACTGGGACAAATTTAAAAGTAAATATGTATTTGGCCCACGTATTCACTTCACGTAAATAGAGTTATTATCAAAGATTCATAAATTCACACTATGCTGAGGAATCACCTCCTTGTTGTTAGCTTATTTTCATCATTATGTATTAAGAGCTGAAATTTTCTGCTTTTATTTAATGCAGACAGGAGCCCAATGAACATATGTGAAATACTAATTGTCCTGGTTTGGGTTGGAACAGAACAATTCTGTTCTATGATTTTTATTTTTCAGATAAGTCTATCTGAAGTTAGTAGCATGTTTTTGCAGAGAGTCTGCTTCTAGCAGTGATAATGCTCCATGTCAAGGATTGGTATGCAAACTAAGGTCATTGCTAGATCTTGTGTACCACACTGGGAGGTGCAGAAAAGTAAAGGCTGCACCTTAAGGGAGGAGCGAACAGGACAGGTGACCCTAAATTTGTCGACGAGGTATTCTATCCCATATGTGTCATATTCGGTAATAAAGCTGAGGGATCACGAGGGTCTCGGTCTCTTTTGCCCCTTCCATTTTGGCCCTCCATTTTGCCCTTCGTCTTTTGTCTCTATGGGATCGAGCTGCCCTCTCAGCTTCAGGACTCTTCCTCACTCAGTTTGGCCTTGGCAGCTTCAGCTTTGCCCTGAGGCCTCCAGCCTCAGTCCCAGCCCTCAGCTCAGGCCTTGGCTGGGCCCCAGGTTCTGGGCCACATCCCTGAATCCAGCTCCCGGTTCCCATCTTCTGCTGGGCCCTTCCACAGCATCAGTGGTGATGGTGATGTATTAACCATCGCGGGGGTTGGGTTCAGTACTGGTTTTGTACATATTTGTATATATTTACCTTTTTATTATTATTGTTATTATTATTTTCATGTTTTAGTAAAACTGTTCTTGTTTCCTTTCCTAATCGATAAGTCTCTCTCCTTTATTTCCTTTCTTCTCTTTTTTGGGTGTTGCAGATTTGGGAGTGCCCTGACTCCAAACCATGACATTAATACCATTTAGTTTATTGTTATATAATTGTTGTTCTAATGTGTAGAATTTGTTTTGTAGTTTCAAAAATTCTTAACCAGCCCATGAGGATTGATCCATTGACTTTCACTGAGTATTCAAGTACTTGGTCTCTGAAGATCAAACATCAACTTTTAGCTATATTCTTTATCTTTCAGATAAAATGCAATTATAGAAGAATTATCCTACAAGTCACAGGGAAATCTGTATTTAGGAGTGGTATATGACATTCTGAAGAACTATTTGTGTTTGGCTAATCTAAAATATGTGCTGTGTTTGGCTAACGTAAGACATACCTGCATTCACAGAATATGCAGCTGTGCTATACAAAGGCCATGTAAAACATGAAGTTGCTGTAATTGAGTTTACAATGACTCAGTATCGGGTGTGGGAAGACAAGCAGAAAACACGCACAAAGTTCTTAAAAAGACTAGCTTACCTAACTGAATTGTATAGTAAGAGATAATACATTACATATGATGGTTAGCTGCAGGAACAAAATACAATGAGTAGTGAATCAAAGTGCAGGGCTCTTTGTGTCTGCTGTTGCTAAGTAGTTGTTCTGATTTGGTGGTGTATTCTTAGCCAGGGAGACAATGTTAAATCAGTTCCCCTCTGTTCTTTTGTTCCCTTCCTTGTAGAAAACAATCTTGTTGCAGTCTACGTATATTTTCTGTATACAGGATGCTTTATGTGTGCTGGATTCATATTCTCTGTTCTCTTGTTACTGGTTCTACTGAGATCTCATGGGTTACTTTCCTTGCTTGACCAGTAACTGACCACGTGTGATTTGTGTTTCTACTCTGGGGTGCCCTGATATCATCTTGCGCTTGTACTTCTAGAAGTATGTTGTGGTTTAAGGGTTAAAAGGAGAATTGGTAGTGACTCTAGGACCCTGTGGGGTCAGAGGGTCATGTATTCCCTTCCTTTTCCTGCCTTCCGCTATATAAAGGAGGCAGGAAGCTTGCTCGACGCCTTTCCCTTCCTGCTCATGCATTGTGGTGGTTGCTGCTCATCCCAGGGGTGGCAGGGCCTGCATCCATGTGTTGTGGGGAAAATCCATCGCCATCCGAGATTGGGTTTTCTATCTGTCTATCTATCTATTTTTTCCCTATGAGGAGAGAGGGATGGGGAGAGGGGCAAAAAAATCAATCTGTCCCTTGGAGTTTAGCCCTGAAACTCCTAAATGTAGACAGAGTTTCTGCCACAGTATCCACTGACAAAAAGCTGCTGACCAGTTTTCAAAGGTAAAAACAAAGACTCATATAAATTATTCTTACTACCTCACTTCTAGGATGTTTCTCTAGGTATTTGCAGAAAGAATCAAACTATAAGATGAAGCAACAAACCTCTGATTAAAAGAAGTAAGTATTTTTCTCATCATATTCTCCTTTTTGACCCCTCCTATTAAGTAGCTTCAGTATCATCTAAGGTTGCTTCAGAAACTGATGTGTTACCAGAATAGTTTATGTACAAACCACAACTTAAGTTAGTCATGAAGTAAAATAACTAATTTCTTTATAAGTACTTTTGAATGGACATGACTTAAGTAAGATTAAGCTTAATCTCTAAGTTACAATTGTAGACCAATATAACATTTAATTTTACTTGCTGTTGTTACCTGCTTTGTTTTGAATAGTTTGTGCAATTTTAATTTCTGCACAACAAGCATATTAAGCTAACTTGTGAACAAATAAATCCACAGAAATTTACTTTTTACAGAAATTTCTGCTTCTGAAGATTAGTATACACATTGAACAAATGGAAAGTAAGTGGTAAAACTTATCTCAGAAGTAGAATGGAAGTAGGTTATGTCTATATGGAAAAGCATAAGAACCTATTTATGCCTCTAAGTAAAAAAAATTCTTTTCCTCTATCACAAAATCATTTATAAAGTATCTGGCTTTAAGATTAAACTAAAGTGTTAAGCAGGTTTGTTCTTATGAACTATTCTTATTTTGTGATGATATATTCTGTAAGATGTATTCACACATGCACACATAAAATGTGTAAGTATATATAGATAGTTTATAAGTAATAAAGCCTACTGAGTTGATAAGTGATCCATCTTTGAAAGAAGGAGAGCACATCCTACATCAGCTTGGAGAATATAATTATCTCTTCAAGCACAACAACAAATAAAACAAAGAATAATTTGCAGAACACAGCTAAGTCTAGAATAAGAAAGCTATAACTGATTACTCTGTTGCTAGAGGTAGCTTGGTTTGTTTCTGATAATAAACCATTGTAGATAATATTGCAGTGTCAAGGGCCAATTTCAAAATGTAAAAATCTTTCTTCATTTGATATTAATGTCTTCACCAGGAGCCCTGATGTGAAATTAATTCCCATTGTGTCATCAGCACTTAATAATTCTTTAAACATGTGAGGTAGATTTTGCCCCTATAAAAAGGGCAAGCACAGAGGTTATACAATACTTCAGTATTAAGTCAGACAGAGATTTTAAATCATATGCAATTGACACACTTGAGTAGTTCTTTCTGTGCTCACAACCCAGAAAGCCAATCACATCTTGAGCTACATCAAAAGAAGCATGGCTAGCAGGTCGAGGAAGGTGGTTCTACTTTCGTGCCTGGAGTACTGTGTCCACCTCTGGAGTGCTCAGCGCAAAAAAGACATGGACTATTGGAGCAGGTTTGGAGGAGGGCCACAAAAATGATCAGAGGGCCATTATTTTCCTGTGAAGAAAGGCTGAGAGTTGGAGTTGTTTAGCCTGGAGAAGAGAAAGCTCCAAGGAAACCATGTTATGGCCTTTCAGTACTTGAAAGGGGCTTATAAGAAAGATGGTGACAAACTTTTTAGTAAGGCCTGTTTTGACAGGACAAAGGGTAATGGTTTTAAACTAAATTCAGACAATATATAAAGAAGAGGTTTTTTGCAATGAGGGTGGTGAAACACTGGA
>WEIS01036249.1:1557-30235 GCA_013389965.1 Todus mexicanus
ATTCCTTCACATTTCATTTGTGTATTTGATCCAAACATTAAAGTGTTGCTTACAGATTCTGACGTGGTGTGGCTATCTACAAGAAAGCTTTTAGAAGTGTCCATAGAATTCTAACATCTGTGTAAGTCACACTGCCGTGCAGGGTCTCAGTTTGCAGATCTTTTTTGGTTTGTGGTTTTTTGGTTTGGTGGTTTTTTTAACTATTTGAGGATACATGTACTTGACAAGTTCTTAGTTATGTTGCAAGTGGACAGATCTGCAGAGAAGGATCGCATTATCAGTTAAAAATATAATCCCAGGATTTGAGATTGACACTTTGGTGAAGAAAATAAATGGGAAGCAAAGGAAAAAAGCAAAATCCTCAGAGCTGTGGAACAGCCATTAGGCACCTGCAGGTCTCACTGTCACCATAGGCTGCTATCTTTGCAGAGCAGTGTTGGGGATTCATGAAATGCAACCACGATCACAGTGATCCGAAGAGCACAAGGAGAACTTTTTTCTCTCCTCATCCTGCATTTCCTTTTCCTGTACAGTAGTCCTCAGCTTAGGCAATTTGTATGTGGAGACTGGAGAGCAGAACTAGACTCCCAGACTGCCGTATCCAGCATACCCTCTTCTATTCCAGCTGCCAAGTGGGTTGAGATTCAGAGAACACAGTGGTTAACTTATACACTGTGTTTTTCAGGAGGCAAACTGAGAAGCTATGCAGTGTACTCTGATCCCTGTTTCTGCTGGTATATTCTTCGTTCCAAAGTCTTATCTTGGAATTTTCTACTTTGTTAATATTTCACAAGGATCCACAGGTCTCTAATGCTCCATGAGGCTACCACAATTTCCAGTTCAACTCTGTGTTAGGCAGAAACTCATTCACTTCATTGGCACTCACTCATGTTGTGGATTTAACTCTTTTGGCCATGTTGTGACACAGAGTTTTGGTCTAAAGTTCTTTTACCTGTGTTCCAGGTTTCTCAATGCAAAACAGACATCTTGGGAAGTGCATCTGGACCTTGGGCAGGGTTTTTTTGAACATAACCTCTTCTTTTTAATACATGATATCTTTTTCATTTTATTTTATTTGGTTTTATTTTATTGTATTATTTTATTATAAGCTGTCTGTCTTAAGGAGAAAATTCCCATAAAGTGAGAGAGTTTGCACTGCAGAATAACTAGCCTCTCTGGTTTGGCCAGTTTCAGACTCTTGTTTTCATTTTAAAGGGGGAGGTTTGAATATAAAGTACTTGATTTAAAGGGGTTTTTTATTAGATCTTAACAAATGACATCTCATATTTACACACAAGAGACTGACTCCCTAAAAAGCTGCCTGGATATGTAAATCTACCAGCCAGATATACACATAAAATGGACTTTTTGGACTGAAACCCCAAGTAAATGTACCTATTACAACAGAAAGACCCCTTTGAGTCCTCTAAAAGCTTTTTTGGTGTATGGCTTCAATGTATGTTTATGAGGTTTTATTAAACAAATGGAGCCAAATCCAGGTTTAGCATAATTCTTTATATGTATGTATATATTTGTAACCCTAGCTTTCACCCAAAATTAGGGGTAGATGCACTACCCTGGTGCTAATGGGAAGTGTACTGATAGTGGTCACTGCTGCTTTTCCATAGCAGGAGCAAAAGTCACCTCCGCTAGAAAGAGCCATCTGAAGATGTCTGCAATGAAGCAAAACATTACCTCTATATTTTGACTCCAGGCTTCAGCTCGCATGGGGCTGACACTTGGTGCAAGGCTAGGTCTCTGGGAAAATCTCACGTCCCAGCAGCCTTTCTAGGCTCCAGCCTCCCCTGGAAGAACCCAGGACATTAAAGTCATGAGGAGCTGCAGGAAGCCAGGTGCTTCCTTCAGTGCTTTCCCTCCCCAAGTCTCATGGGTGCAGCCAAGTCAAGCAAGGGGTTCAAATGAAACTGTTCTACAGTTGCATGAGAGCATTTGAACCCAGTATGTTTCTTACGTTGGGACAAGGCTGCAGTCATTTGAAAGTGGCCAAATGGGTTTTTATCAAGGTTTGTTTTTAATAAAGTTATTTCCTTGCTGACAGGCAGGTTTTAACCTTCTGGAAAGAGGGGTTTGTAATAGAAATGTTGACACAACCTCCCTCTAGGGGTGCAGTTGCATTGCTGCAATAATAGTGTGTGGGCAATACAGTAATAGGGCACTGACCCATAACTGACAAGAAGCAAGGCTCCAACTGCATTATAAAGGTCATTCTCCTATTTGTGAAAATGAAGTGTATTTTTTTGCTCTACTCCCTGAGTTTTCTGTTCTCCCCTCCCTCACCCACTTCCACTCCAAACGCTTTTATATTTTTAATTCACTGGAGTCTTGAAATTTTTAAGGCTGTTTTAGAAAGACTTAAGTACGGGCATTAACCCTGGCTCTTATACCGGATAATCTGTGATCAGCATAGGACACCAAATAAACAAGAAAGACAGCTATTTTTGCAGCTTCTAGGGGGCTGACAAAGTTAGAGTAGTCTCAAGGTTGCTTTAAACTACATCCACCTGCAGTGGTGCTTATGAAGCATGCTGCAGGCCAGATACAAAGAGAAAATGGCTCTGAATTTCTTCCACCTCATCTCTGTTGTCATCTTCCATAGCATCAGGTAGGCCTGAAGCTGTAAAAAACGTGAGCATAGGAAATAAAAACTATATGAACTCAGTACGCACAGCCTCTCCCAAGAAGAGTGACCTTCAGTGATTCTCTTGCCTTATAGCCTTTTTCTTTTGAATGCTTACGAAGGAGCATTACACACAACAGAGACCAAATGATGGGGCTATGTGCTATGGTCTGCCTGCATGGCACCAGTAAGGTGCCTTCTAATATCTGAGAACAGTAACCACAATAGTTGATGTCATGAGACTGATTAAAACTAACTGCCCTGCCTGTGAGGTAGAACATTAATTGAAAATGTGCAATTTGTACAATAGGCAGTAGTTAATTATCTGCTTCTTTGAACTGCTTGGTGTTTGGGATGGCTTTGCCTATGGGGACCAGAGACATGGAACAAAGACTCAGGCAGTTTCAATGGATAGTTGATACCATTTAAATGAGTAGGAGCTGTTAAAAAAAAAAAAAGTCTGTTTCATTCTTAATGCAATTTTAGACCTAGTTTATAATAATACTAGTCGAGGTGCAATTGTCCTATGTATGGGTTGTTGTCAGTAAGTTACACAAGATGACCACCTTAATTCATGTTAAGCATGATTATTAAAACCTGTTACTTGCTCTGTAAACAAATTCTTATCAAGTGAGCTAAGGAAAAATAATTTTCATTTAGTCATGGTTAAGCATTTAGTCAGAGATAAGCATTTCTGACTTAACCCAGTAGAGAGCAGTGGTGTGTGTACGCACCAGACACATTATGATAACACTTAATGCATCGAGCCTTGGTTACTTCATTTGAGGTTTCTGAGGTTTTTTATCATTTCAAGTATAATGCGTAGTTTACAGGCACAAACACATACACACCGATGCATACAAATGTAGTAAAATGCTTTATTTATTGGAATTCATCTCCCAATTCTTCTCTGCTTTCATCTATCAGTAGAACTACATGATTGCTGCTGAGTAAAATGTAAAATATCCAATAAACTTTGTCATCATTAGATTCCAAGGATAAAAACACAAATATTTGACTTAAACATTTATTTACTTCCTAATACTATGGTAATTTTTTATGTATATCTCTCTAACTGTATCTGCCTACACAATGAGTAAAGTGTTCATCCATTGTTATCGTTGTTAAGATCAGCACACAGTTAATCAATCACAGAAAACTGTTTTATATCGTATGCAAAAGATTATTAATGCCTTATTGTGTAAAAGCTTACCTAAGCTGATGTTCTCAAAACTGAAACATTTAATCACATTTGTCATATTTTGGGGCTTTTGCTGAGTATACAAGACTGCGTAACACTAATTAAAACAGTGTGCAACAAAGAACACACTGGGAATATACTGATAAAGGAATGATGCACAGTGACTTCAGTGGAAATGAGCTAAACAGTGATTTTTTTGGTAGGAGAAGAAAGATCAGTCCAGAGGTTGGAACCTCTGATCTAAAGTCCTCAAAATGTCTTAGTAGTTTTAAGTCTGTATTGGACCCAAAACCGAACAGAAGCTACTAATATATATCAAAAATCTCTGGACATTTTGGCCCATGGCAACAGGCTTCACATGAAACAGCTGGTCTAAGGTGCTCAAATACCACAGTGATGAGTAATGTGCGAGCATGTGGGAAACTCAATGAGTTTCATGAAATCTTGAAACGGCAACCTATGACTGCTGTTAAACCTGCAACTGAGCTCTACTCCCGCTTCACCCTCAAACCTAACCTTACAAGAGGACTGTGCTTTGTCAGTCCTGTTGCTCAGCTGCAGGAGTAGGGTACAGCTGCCACATCACTGTCCTCACTGCCTTCCTGTGAAAAGTCACATCACTCACTATCTCTGTTGTGTTACTCCTTGGTGTAACACAAGAGTGGGGTGTTGCTGGTCTGGCTGGTGCTCAGTGCAAAGCCAAGCCAAGCAGAGTTTGTGTTGCCTGTAGGGGTATGATCAGAAAAAAGCCAGAGGTGATTCTTCCAGTTCCTTTGGTTGAGTGATATACAAAGTTTCAAGGGTTATTGTATCTTTGGGTGTTTCTGGCTTGGTTTTAATCTACAGCTGGTTGACATGGGGAGAATTGGTTGCTAGTCTCTGCTCCTTGAGATGCCTGTTTCTGTTGAGGAGTATCTCTGAACTACCTATTCATGGAGGAGCCTGTCATTGGGGCTTGCAGGAGTGTGCCCTGCCAGCAGGCTACACAGCACAGCCAGCTTCACATGGTGCCTGGGATAGGGTTATTGGTGGCAAAACAGGACCAGCGGTGGGCAGCAGCTGTTATTGGGGACAGGAGAGATGGAGGCAGGTGGCTGTGAAATAAATCACCAAACCCACCTTTCTTGCTTAGCCTGGAGCAGAACTCTCCCTCCCAAGCGCTGCTGACCAGCAGCTTCAATTGCTCAGCCCTTTGCGCTCTTTGGGTGGGAAACAGTGATGGATTTGGCTGCATGAGCTCAGCACAGACACAAGGGGAACTGCATTAAGGCAGCCACCATTGCCCTCGCTCCTCAGCAGCTCTCCCTCTCTCCAGGTGTCAGAGCTCTCTTCCTTTCCCCTTGCACTTCTCTCTTCACAGCATTTTGCTAACTTGGTAGCTAATTACAAGGTTAAGGCTCTCAGACAGAAGAAATTGGATCACTGGCTTTTTATTACCACAACCATTTGAGGCCATTACTTGTTCCTAGCCCTGCACTCTCCTCCACTGCTGGTATGGCTGTTGTTGTGCTGACCAGGGGAATGGTGCCAGCTAAAACTCTCCCAGTAAGAGAGAGTGCTTATTTTTGATGCAGAGTTGTGGCTGCACAGGGTGCAATGCAGGAATGAGAATCAGTGGCCAGCAAGTGATTGGTGGCTTGACAGTTCATGGAGCAGTGGCATTGGTAGACTACTCTGTTCAAATATAATGTGCTGTAGGGTCACCAAATGCAAAGTTACCTTGGAATGAGTGATGCCATCTGTGTGTATGGAAAGGGAAACTGTGCTCAGGAAAACACTGATTCAGGAAAAGGTTTTGATCCTGACCTCCAGGTGGCCGAAGTGACTTCTGCAGTCCTTACTGTATAAAGAGGGGAGCAATGAGCAATAGGGAGGAGATTTTATCTTTGTTCTCATTTTTATGAGGCTACACTGGGAATCTGTGTTCACCTTCGGTGTTCTTATTTTAATAAGGAGTTTAAGTCCAAAAATAACACTACAAGTTACTTAAGGACTGCACAAAATGTTTTCCGGTGAGTGACTCTCCACAAAATCAGTATATTATAAAGATGATTGAGAAAAAACAGTATAATGTATGTTCTGGGAACAAAACAAACCAAACAGACAAACAAAATAACAAAAAAAACCCCAGCTAAACATTACCAGGTATTACACTGTATAAACTAGTAGAGAAGGGCATGGAAAGGACCAGTGGCTTCCCAAACAAAGCAGAGCAGGCTAATTACAAATAAGGCCCCTACTTTTAATGATGAAAGTCATTAACCACTGGGAGAAGCTACAACTGAAAGGATTACACTCTGTAACCCTTGATTTCTTTTGCAGAAAACACCCAAAACCTGGCAAGTAGTGCCATTCAAATGCAGTTAGTATTCTCCCATGCTCACCTTGATCAGAGGGTCTGACATCTGCCTCTTTCATTTACTGTTCGGAATTTCCTAAGCTGTTGATGGAAAGCACTGTGACACAGCAGAAGAATGCTAAAATGCATTACTAAAAGTTCTTGTGAGTTTTACTAGTCTTAACTCTATGCAATTCTGGCAGTTAATAGCTCTGAAGCTTGGTTGCCTGTAAGGTTTCTGGTTAAGGGAACTTTAATTTCCACAATGACATTTTGGTTCTTTGCAACTGGGACTAGCAATTTTATCCATATGAAAATAGGAAAATCTTACAGATAAATGTGAGTGATAGTCTGTGGAAACAAAGCCTGCTGTGAAGTTAACATTCTGAAAAATGAAGTTTCTGATCTTTCTTTTATCAGTAGTTAGTGCGATTATTAAAATGTTACCTCAAAATTAGAATAAATACTGCCTGAGAAAAGTCACATAACTTCAGTGTGAGAGTGGTCCATTTTTGGATTTTGTTATGAGCATTTGATTTTGCAAATAATGTTCAAATTTTTTTTACCCCTTGGAACTGTCCGTGGGAGGTTTGGTTTGTTTTTTCTTCTCTGCTCTTCTGTTCCAAGCTGACATTTTTGCAACTCTACTCTGGTGCTGTATATTAGCTCCACTTCTCACTGCTCCAATATATTTTGCTTGGGATAGACATGCATATTTAATAACTAGGAGAAGGATTCTTTCTAGATGCCATAGAATTGGATTATCATCCCATTAGACGTGAGGCCTCATGTAGCTGGAGACACTTAGCTTTTGACCTTTGTGAGAAAGATCATTTAATTTAACTGCTCTTTGTATACAGCTGAACCAGGTGAATCTGGGAAATTCTCAACTCAGTTTTATGTTTGTTTAGCAAATCAGGAAGGGCTTTTAGCTGGAACAGCTGTGATTTTCATCACTTTTGATACTATCCTAATACATGCTCAAATCCCTGCCTAAGATTTATGTCCCCTATATAGGAAGAATTGCAAAGAGATAGACAGATAGATTAGATAGATTACACTCAACTATGTGATATGCCTAGATGTTTATCAAAGCTCTGTAATGACCATATAAACCTAGATGATAACACAGATTTGGCTATGGCTCAATCCTTAAATGTAAAATGAAAATGTCATTTGAAACCTAAATGAAAGAGCACATTTAGCTACACTTTAACAGTACACAGCAGGTTCGGGGCATATGTGGGTGGTATACGAGAGTTTCAGACCCCTTTAACTCTTTGGCAGATATACAGTGGGCAGTTCCAGCCCACTAAGCCTGTGTAAGTACAAACAGCATGGATAGGCACAGACCACTCATTTAGGCATGTGAAAAGCCTTAGTACTTCCTGTAATATGTCAATGATTGCCCAGTAAAGCCTACAGGTTAGCTGACAAATTGCAAAATTTTATTAACAGCAGTTACTTGAATCGTTACTCAAAAGCAGCTGAGAATGTGGCTAGATTCATTTGCACAATCCAGATTTCCTTTGGGGGTATGGGGAAGAAAAGGGAAGAGACAAAGTGACAAGCAAATTTACTTCTACCATCTTGGTATGTTTGTTTGCAGGTTTCCTGGAAGTTTAAAGGGTTTTCTCAATGGCTTTCTCAATCTCTTAAGCACAAGCTTATCTTTAGTAAACAATTTATACCACTGCAGACAGCTATGTGGTCTGAATTTCCATATATTAATATAAAAATCTGTGTAGATCTATTTGGAAGCAGGTACATTTCTTTGCAGTTTCCTTCAACTATTTAAAATACATTAACTGCATCAAGTATCTCAATGGAAAACACATCCCTGAATTATTTACATCTAATTCCTAATGAGGAAATTGGGTTCTCTTTTCTGACTACCAGCAGTAGCTCTCTGGTTGCATGCTGTTTCAGCCACTAAAGTGTATAGGTACATTTTCTCTGGGATACCTAGTATGGTTCATAGCTTCACTTCTATACACACATCTCAACACTTACTAAATTACAAATACCATTCATATGGCCTATTAAATTGTTTTTGCTCTTACAAAATGATCAGGAGCCCCATATGCCAGATAATTGTTTGTCCATTCTGCTTCCATCTTAGAAACTATTAAAAATGGCCTGCAAGATTTTCCAAGAGAGAGGTTCCTTATTCATGTGTATGCTCTTCTTCAGTAATGAACTTCTCACTGAAGTCTGGATGCTTATACCTCAAAGTACTTAATTTCAAAGCTGGATCAAGCAACGGAAGGCATTTTGCAAGTAGCTAAAAAAAAAAAGTCTATCTGTCTTTTTAAACTGCCTTTACAAAACATTTACTTACAATATTTCAAATTTTTTCTATGTGAATAATCACAATGTGAATTATTTTATCTCTTTTAATATCCATAGACAATTCACTTCATGGTTACTTCCATTGTTACACATTTTCATTCTGGCTTTTTAAAAGCTGGCAACAAATGGGTAAAGATTTTACCATTCATCTAGTCTGTAGCCTCCAGTACAAGACATTATTAAGTGTTGTTCAAATGTTTTCACCTATGGTGAATTTGACTGAAATTAATCCGTAGAGAATAGTTTGTCTAATAGACTAAAAGCTGGTGGCAAAGTATGATTTTGTTTCTCTGGTATGTGAATTTTGTTTGATTGATTTCCTAAATATTGAAAACTCAAATGCAGAGATTTTGGAAATTATTTGACTTATTTATAACAAATGAAACTGAGTTTCAGTCTTCTATAACAGTATTTCTCATAGTGCTACAGGACATGCTATCTTAACAGGCAAGCCAATAAAAATACTGAGCTTCTAACTGCTTTACTTTCTCTTTCTTATTCTAAACACAAACTAAACTTAATGATCTTGATGCTACATTTATCTAACTTTCGAAAAACATATCTTTGCAGGATTGTAGTATGTGTTGGTAGGGAAATACAAATCTACCTTACAAGGGGCATGTAGTGGTCTGCATGTCTACATATCGTCTTTCTTCTGTACTCACCAGTACCACCACCACCTTAACCAAAAACGCTATATAGAAATCTGCCCTGCGTAATGGCAAGGACAGAAACAAATGCAACAAACTATCTCATTTCAGCAGTAGATGTATGAAAAAACTTCGCTGTGTTGTTTTGTCCAGACTCAGTCTCTGTAATCACGTATGCTTGTATCGAGTTCAAGAATTACAAATACAGCATGAACACGATAGAACAACCATAAGCTACTTGGAGCTGCCAGTGTTATGTATTCAGAACTTCTGTCTGTCCAGCTTTGGCTCATCCGGCGTTATCACACTCTGAAATAAAGAGCATTGTTTTTGTAATTTGCCTATGCTGGATCTGAGTTTTTTACAACATGTAGTTTACACAATAATACTACTTATAGATCTTTCTTTTCATTTTTCTGCAGAAATTAATTGCCCGTACCACAGTGATTTATAGTCAGACTGAACATAATTATTAATTTTCCTGATGATTGTACCAGTGGGCGGCAACAGATCTACTCCTGATAGGACCAGCTTTGAAATGCTGTGAAAACTAAAATGTCCATAAGGTAATAACAACTAATTTTTACCTTAATCAACTTACTCTTGGAAAGAATTTAATATAGGGCACTTGTGCCTTATGGGGAAACTTGTTTGAAACCTACTGTAAGGTGCTGAGTTATTTATGAGAATAATTATACGTTTGTTATTTGATTTTGTACTGGGAAATCAAACTCTGAAATTAGACCAAAATACCATTAAAAATAAAGTCAGTGTTGAGAATGTTAGAGACTCCAGCACTGAGGTAAATAGTGTTTAACAGAGAAAAGAACGGCAGTTATCAGGAAATCTTTTAAGAGAGAAAGAACAGTGGTTATTAGGGAAAATTAAAGCTTGACACACTCAGCTCATATTTTCAGACTTGTTTCTGCTTAGTGATGTCTTTGAGCTAGAGTAGGATAGCCCCAGTGCGTGTCTGAGCTCCCTTAGAATAAGGAGAAAGAGTGTGCACACAGCTATCCTTCTGGAATGATGTCTTTCTGCATGTCATTGGCTGCCTTCCCTTTTGAGACTGGTCTTTAGTTTTGCTGAGCTGTACCCTTGGAAAATCTGTCTGCCTGACCCAACACCCAACCCTGCATGCTGCTGAGCCACAGGTGCAGTGTCTCTACCTGCCCTGGGCAGAAGAGATGGAGCAGATCTCACTTCCCTCCAAAAAATTTGCTCGATGGTCACAAAGGATCTAGTTTAATGGAAAGGGGAAGGTGAGCAGCTCTACATGGAGCAGCCCAGTCCTAATGAGCAGTCATGCACCAAACACAAATTTTAATAGTCAGGCATAATTTTGTATTGCCTGGTGAGATGCTGCCTGGTATGAAGGACAGAAGGGGATCCTGGCAATGCCACTTCTAGCCCTGATTTGCACTCTGACTTTGGGAGACTACCGCATCTTTTTGGGCCTCAGTGTCTTTATCTGCTGAACAGTACTTCCCCATGTAAAGCGCTTTGATGTATGGATGAAAACTGCTGCCTGAGAGACGAGTGGTGAAAGTATTACTCCGGATGAATGACAGAGGTGTGAATTTTGGTTGTAGAAACTTACGCACATTGTGTACATGGTCTGTTTTTCTCTTCCGATTTTGGACAAATAGTCTGTGCAAAACACCATCCAGCCTGCAGGGGTTTGCAAGGCCTTGCGGTTGGACTACTGTTTACACAAGCTTTGCAAAGTGTTTGAAAATTTATCTGTTCTGCTTATGGAATACAGCAGCACAGGTAGCTTTGGTTGTGTTATGACTTCTCTCTGGGTGAGTCTGAAGAAGAAGCACAGAGCATATATGGCACAGTGTGATCAAACGCCAGAAATATTTTGTTCTTTTTTTCTTCCCGTGATTAGTGGCATTATGCAGTTATGCAAATAATCTGTTATTTATATCTAGACACATTATGCAGTTATGCAAATATTCCATAAATAATTAATATTTCCCACAGTTATTTGGGGGGAAATATTCCCCCAAAGCATGTAACATCAGCTGTTTAATATGCTATGTGTACTGTATACGCTTCTAGTTGTGTCGTACCTCAGGTACCTAGCTCAGTGAGGGTCCCAAACTCCAGTGCACAGACCAGTAGCAATCTTCAGATTCCAGCAGGGCTGTGGCTGATCATATAGAGTAGACTGTCGTCATGTTTTAGTTTAGCTCCTCTTTTGCGTTCCTTCCATCTGTTTTGGTTTTGTTGGGGTTTTTTTAATGTAAGCAATGGTAGAAGGCACTGCAATCCTGGTGTCTGTTACAGAGCATCAGGCGGGTGGTGAGCTCAACACGAATTACTTGTACTAAGTACTTTTAAACATCTCACTGAATCGCAATTCAGAGCACAGCACAGGAATCTAAGACCTAAACTGCATATGAAGAGGAGCACTGGGTGTTTTCAGAGCACCTAAGTTAAGCCTAGGCCTTAGAAAGGTGGAAAATATCCAGTATGTTTTTCTTCTAGGCTAGGCTACAGGGATGCCTAGCTGGAGTGGGTGGCAGAATGCTACTGAATCAGGTTTAGTCACATAGCGATGTTATGGGGACACATAGAGAAGATTTTGAGGGATATAGTAATGGGAAAATAGTTGGAAGCCAAAAAAGATATGAGCCAAGCAAGCGAGAAGTTGACTGTGTTCTGCCTGATCAGCTTGTGGTATGGAGCATTCAGATGATGCAGTATTTGCTTGATTTTAACTAAACTGGAGTGTTGCTGGTAGAGCCCAGAGGAAATGTTTATTTCCTGCAGGAAGAAAAAAAATTATATATATATAAAAAATAAGACCCTACTGATAACTTTCACTGGTTTTATACTTTTAAAACCATTTTGAAAATGGTTACGTAATGACAGCAACTCCCACCATTTCTTCCAAATTCAGTTCTTCCCTTTAGGAATTGAAGTGTGTAAGGAAATAACAGAGAGAAAGCAAGTACACAAGTAGGAGAAGTACAGTAAATAAACTGGAGGTAACGATGAGTTAAAGAGGATGCCACACAAAGGAAATGACAGGTAGAAAAGAGCATTTGAAAAAGCAGAAGGGAAAGAAGACAAAAAAGAGAAGGATGGAAAGACATGGTCAGAGAAATAAATGAACAGGAACCAGTGTTTTGAAACAAGAAAGTAATTGTGACTGGAAAACACCTAAAGGGAAAACAATGCCAGAAGAGCTGGGGAGAAAGAAAATTAACAAAACCAGAAACAGTAACAAAAAAAACCCCAACACATACAAAAAAACCCCAACTAACAAAAAAAAAAAAAGAGTGGAAAATGCAATAAAATCTGCATTTTATAATGTATAAGATTGTGTTAAAATTTAGCATAATTTTAGGTGTTCGTAAATGTGCCACTTTTTCATGTAGATAAGTATCACTCAAAGTCCTGTGTCGCCCATCTCACTCTTTGCTGTATTGCCTTTAAAAGTAGGTGTGATTTCTTGGCTTAGTTAAGTCAATGAAAGTTTTACCATTTATGGTAAATTTATGCATCTCTCCAGCAGCCCTCTTGCTCTTGTCCCTCCTCCTTCACCCACTCCTTCATACTTGAGTACTGTACTAGATGAATAGCCACCATAAAGAGTAGCACTCATACAGTTCTCACATAAAATCCCACTTCCCAGTGTTCACAAAAGGTTATCTATTGAACCCCTGCATATCTCCTGCTATCTAATGCAGAGTGAATGCTCTGTTTACATTTCTCATATATTTTCCAATCTGCATAAGTTGGAGTACAGATTAATAGCCCTACAAAAGTTTGACCTTCCATTCATTTTGTGTTAAGCCTTCTGTCTGAGGGGACACTTTGTATTCAATGGAGCCAAAATTCTTTCCCCATCATTTCCCACTGAGAAAAGCGTAATCTGCATGCAACCCACTTTAGCAACGGGCTTCCTGTATATCTCTCCTATAGAATTAAGACCAAAGATGGCATAAACCACTGAGCTTAGCCCAGACTCCTGAAGTTCATTGGGATGCATGCATATGAGCAAATCTTGCCCTCTTTATGTTCCTGGAGGAAATCCAGATGAAATCCTCTGGTTATGATAAATACAAATTAAAACAGACACATTGTCTGACTTAGCTTTGAATTTGGGGGTTGATTCAATACCCAAAGTAATGCTATGGGTAAGTGAGGGAGAATGAAGCCCATGTGAACGATAGAATACAGTATTTATTGTATCCTAATTGCACCCCATCCAAACCACTGCTCTGTCACCAGCCATAAAGGAGGAGAAGGTAGAGCACAGGGGCTTTCTGATCTGCTCTGATTTGCATTTTCGAGCCAGTGTCACGTAGACAGGGCAACACTGTGTGAGTACCCCTGTGTAGGCAGGGGTCACTAGGCAGAGAGCACCCCAGTCATAACTTCAAGTCCCCTCAGCTCTCATACTTCAACAAAGATGGAGGGGGTGTGCAGTGGCTGCAGCAGTCTGCCTTTACACCGTATGTAAGATGTGCCTGTGGACGTGTAGTTAAACAACTTCCACCCCAGCAGTGCCAGGGCTACTGGTGAGGGCATGGAGGGCACCAAGCACATGGTTCCTGCAGTGCAAGATGTTGACAGCCCAGCCTGAAGATATCCAGTTGGTTTTTAATTTTAGCTCTAGTATTTCTTGACATGTAAACAATAGCCAGTGTCTTGAGGAGACGAGAACATGAGAAAAAGCAAATCATCGTGTGGGGGTGATGGAAAGTTGGAAAATGTTGAGTTTAGCAGATATTGCTAAGCACAGCTGCAGGCACTGAGAACAACATGTTCTCTCCTAGTTAGACTTGTAAAATAAAAGGGAGTGGTGTGTACACACCACTGTGGCTAAAGTCATAATTTCTCTGTAGCCAAACATGTCTCTAGCACACATCAGAGTCCCTGGGACATTTAAAGCAGAATTGTGTCCTGGTCTGAAAAGCCCAGGACTAAGTGAGGAGGGACAGAAAGACCTTCTGGGTGCATTGGCAAGATAGTGTCTGGCTTTTCCAGGGAACAAGATAGTCTTTGCTCAGTCCTCAAGATCTGTCTGTGGCCAAGAAGAAAAATTTACCCTAAAGAGGATCAGCTCTTGGCTGCTGACTGGGCCAGCGGTTGCCATTGGGGTTAAATTCATCTGGGCTGAAAGTAGAGAACCCATGGAAGCTATGCCAAATCTTCTACCAAGTGAACCAGGGATACTTTTCTAAACTGTTCTTGCTGATTCACTCTTTGTTATGACTAGGGATTTATTTTTCAACAACTGAAGTTTGTCAGTTCAGTTTTGGTCATTTGGGGTTTGGATTCTGTTTGGTTTGGCTTTGTATGATTTGGTGGGAAGAATTAATGGTAATGCTGTTGAATTTTATAATTACTTAAAATATAAAGGTCATACAGAATATGTATTGATTTAGCATCATAGAAGAAAGAAAATAATGTGCTGTGGAAGAGCAGAATTTGTCTGGAAGTTCTCTGCTATGTTTTGTGCTCATTTTCCTTTTTCTTGTATTCTTTGTTAGAGATCTGATTTCTAGAACAGCAGAGATTTCCTTGAAATGAAAATGTTTAAAGGAATCCACTAACCATTGTCCTTGTTAGTTGGAAATGAATGCTTATTGATCAGAAATATTGATCTAGCACTTTAGATTAAAACAATACTTTTGGTAGTGCAGTCAAAAGAGTTTAAAGACTAAAGTAAAAATGTAACTTCCACTGGCTACCAAGTGATCGATCGTAACTGATACCACTGCCTTGAAACATAAGTTTACTGTGACATCTCTTATCTGTACTGAAGAGTTCGCCCTCATTGCTTTGTGCATTTTGTATAAATGATTGATGTCAGCTTTAACATTTTTTAGAAACAACTTTCATTGTCTCCTGTGCATTTGCAGTGCTGAAAATTACTTATATTAAAGAATTTCTCAGCCAGAATGTACTAATTAAGAATAAGAACACTCTTCAATAGCTCCAGCCTCCATCTGCTATTACATCCATATAGCATAGCACCGAAATAAATAGCCTGTGGTAACTCTTATGGGAATGTAATAGGCCAAATTTTATCCTAAGTTCCACCTTTACAACTTCACTCACTTCAGCAAAGACAGGTAGGTGGGATCAGTCAATGAACTTGTTTATATCCCTTCTACCAGAGCAAATACTTGCTAGTGGAAGAAAAAGGTTGAAAACATTATAAACAAACTCTAAAATATGATGAAGATTGGACACAACACTTCTACTATTACTGTTACAGGAAAAAAAAGAAAAGAAAAAAAAAAAAAACCCAAACAACATTATCTGGGTAACATAAGGAGTCTGGGAGTCTGTTGCCCAGCAGAATTTATTGTGGACTTGATGCAAAAGTAGACAAATGAGGTTGTTAAGTGACCCCTTAACTGGAGGCCATAAGAGTTTGTGCAGTCGTGTGTCATGCCTGCCTCTAAAAAGCTATGTGAAATGCTCTGAACTAAAAATTCCTTGTGCCTGGCTTTCAGAGCAGCAGTCCTGTGGATGTTAAGAAAAAATATGTGCCTGCTGGGACTGATAATAGCTGATGATCATCACCTATCCCATTGCAATGCTTCTCAGTACACTTTATTTTTTCAGCAAACAGAGAATGTATATTTTGCTTTTGCACGAGGCTGGGTTACAAGAAATACTGTGCTTACATAATAGTGTAGCAATTCTTTTACTGCTAGCGTATATGTCTGCTAATGCACAATCAATGATGAATATCTATATGTCTATATAGAAAAATACAAATAATGAATGAATTAATTCACTTGCTTTTCCTTGTAAGCTGAATGTATCTTTCAATACTGGTGCATCTTGCTAAGACCACTAATGGAGATAGAGACACTCAATGATTCTCTTTAGACATGAAAAATGATGAGGTAAGTGTATTCAGCACATGAGTAGAACCTGAATATTTTCTCTGAAATGGCAGTGGCTTTGTATGTGAGTATTGAGGCCCAAGGAACTCTAGGACAAAATTAATTTAATAGAACCTCACATTCATCTTCATAATTCTAAACCGAAACTCCTAAAAGAAGTACTTCTACCCTGACTCTGCTCCTAAGCAGAACTCATTCTCATACACTGCTCTTTTATTTCACGAATTATGCAATGACCAAGAGAAGGCTCACAGAGGGTAGAGTCGCAATTCCCATATCTCTTTGCAAAAGCAAACTGAATTTAGAGCACTCCTGCTTTTCGTGGCAATAGGAGCAACTCTGGGTTTCCAAGTTGTAAACAGAAGAACAATTTAACCCAGTGGGTCTGATTCTTCACACTGGGCATTTCCCAATGAAGTTGCATTATCAGAATATCAGTATAAAAGCATGGAGAAACAAATTATCGAGATTTTGCAGTATTTGGAAAGTAGACAGACATGGCATACCAGTAGGTATCTGTCTGTGGTTTTCATTCTGGTCGAGAGTGATCATTCCATCAGTTCAGGCAGGACTCCTGATTCATATATTTTCCCATGTTTTAATTTTCATTTTAAGCCACCCTTCCAGGCATTAATGTGTTAATTGTCAGGGTTGTATAAATTTTAGTAAAGCCATATTATTTTTGCATGGCAACTATTAAAAATATTTTTCCTTTTAATTTCACAAGGGATGTTGAGACTTTGAGAGTTTTTCCCTCTTGCAGAAGGGAATAATTTAGATTTTCTTCCATCCCTGTCAGAAGTTGAACAGACGAACAAAACAGATTCTTTAGAGACAATTTTACACAGAGTTACATCCATCCAATTCAATTATAAATTAAATTGACTAACGAACCATAGCTCATTATGGGAATCAATTACTCAGAACTGTCTTTGGACCAAAAATGTGGAAAATAAAAAATAATGGTCATACTTCAATATACCAGATTGTCAGTGTTTGAAAGCTCTGTTTTTCTCCAGCTTGGCATAGACCATCGCCAAAAAGAAATGATAATCATTTGTTTTACTGCTTGTAGAGATGTTCCTGCTTTATGAAGACTAGTTAATTCTTGAGTTTGATCTCTTTGGGACCAGCACCTCGGGCTTTTTTGAGATGACAGGCCAACCCTGGAGTAATGTCATCACATGGGGATCTTTCAGATCAACTTATGCAAATGCGTTATTAAAAGAAGCCACATTTTAGCCTCTGGTGCAACCCAAACAATAGTAGTGGAAAATGCTATGAGGTAGCATTGAAGGCATTTTCTTAATAAAATCATTCTTGTGACATAGTTGGCACACCCCTCTGGAGTGTTTTTAGCTAAAATGTGTAGTAAAGGTAAATGTAATAAAGACAGAGAAAACAAACTCTATTTAATAGTTTAAGACTGGTGTGAAATTATGGTGAAGGATTATTTAAAGTCCTTAAATAAAGCCCTTAGTACAGAGGAGCAGAGGCATATAGAACAGCTGGTTAGCATAGTTGGTGACATCATTTGGATGAAGTACGTTGGCCTGGGCAGTGCACAGATGAGCATGGTGTGTCACTTCAATGGCACACAAGGGCAGCTCCAGCAGTCCTCCGAAGCACTAGCCCTTCAGGAAGCGAGGAGAACAGAGCTCAGAGGCTTCACTAGTTCTCCTTCTGCCATAGCTTCCCATTGGCTGGTACATGGAAGAGACCAAGTCAAGTAAAATACTTTTTATAGTTCATGTGTCAGACCTTCAGTCGCTGAAATCTCTAGCAGCGAAGCATTTTCCTGATATAACTCAATCTATGTAATTCAGTAGGATTAAACCAAAGTTTTTTCATGGGTGTTTAGCTGTTACAAGACTTTGCAAATGAGGTAATCCTAATCTTTCTGAATTAAGCTTCATTCCTTGGTGATTTAAAAAATATTTCTAATTAGCCTGTTGGAGAAAATCTTGTAGCATCTTCTTCTTCCCTTCCCTCCTGCAGGCAGGGTGAGAGGGCTGCCTCTCTCATCAGGGCTGACTGTGGTCTCATAGAAGCATTTGTCATGAATAGGCGCAGGTCTGATGGAAGGCAGGCTGGAAATCAGGCAGCCAGTCTCACCCAGCGTTTGCTTTGGACTGAACGGTTCAAAATGAAGCTTAGCTGGGAAGTCTAATAGATAGGTTAATGACCTGTGCCTTCCTCACCATCATTATTTCTTATAATCAATCAGAGTTTTAACAGCATATTTCTAATATGCATCAAATGTTGAATATTAATGAGTTGCAGAAATATTTTGCATTAGGGACGTGCTCAATGGAATACCAGTGTTATCAAACAGCCAAGACTTTTCCCCCCAGTAATTTCTTTTCCACACTGTACCCTTTTTGCACGGATCAGCAAAGAGTTTTAGGCTGCGAGTTTGAAATGAGAGCAGCATCGCAGCCCGGTGGTTCTTGGCAAACTCCTCCACCAATTTAATTTTAACCAATTAGAAGAGACAATGTTCCTTAGTTCTGAAGTATATTAAAAGATATCACATTCAAAGGCTGGCCGTGCACACCAGTAATTAGGGGTGTCCGGCGAAGGGGCTGCCCTCAGCTGTTGCCAGGACTGTGGCGGGCGCCCCTGCCCACCTGTTGCGGGCAGAGGGGCTCGGTGGCGGCAGCAGCTCCTGTGTGAGGCCTCTCGCTGGCCCGTGGGGAATTTGCACTAATTAGAATTAGTTGTCCCTCCACAGTCCGGCTCCTGACACAAATTGCATTCTGCAGCTTTTTGTTCCACTTGAGTTCACAGACAAAATAGCCCATGCCATGTTTGAAATGAAGCAAGGCAATATGAAAGGATTTTATGTAATTGGTTAATATACTTTAACATTTTAACTAATATCTTTGGTGTTGGTTTCTCAAAAAGAAATGCATTTGCTTTCTTCTTCTTTTGCTTAATAATTATTTATGATCTCACCATGGGTAATTTTAATATGAGTTTGTTCAGGTGTCATTAAATCGTTGTCGGGCTTGACTGCATGTGTAAGGAAACAAGTGACCTTTAAAGATGATAGTTTGAAGCGGAAGCCGTGGTAATGGGGAGCTGCAGACGTACATGCTGTGGTGGCAAGAAGAAAAAGACCTTTCACACTTATCAAAAGAATAACTTTATTGAATCATACTACCAATAAAGAGAAATTGCTTTTAAAAAAGTGGAAAGGGCAAATAAAGGAGGTAAAAGGAACAGTCTGTTGATGAAAATATGGAGAAAGATAGATCGAGAGCAAAAGTTGGGAAGTTTCACTCATAAGGCACTGGTTGAACTGAGAAATCCTGCACACCACAGAGGCTGACTGCATTAGAGCAGCTCAGCTGCCTGGTGGCACATCTACCACCGCAGAGCCAGTGGTGACATATCAAGGACTTGCCTGGGGAGATGGTGTGATGGGTAACAAGCCTCTCGCCAAGCACTGGGACTCACTGGGACTGGGACTGGAATGAAAAGGATGATTAACCATCCTTGTGGGAATTCAAAGAAAGTCACAAGAACTGTACCAGAGAGGCAGTGAATCATGAGCAGCCCTAAAACGCTCTTGGGTGTTGCTGGATGATGAATCAGGCATCCACCTCGGCTACCCTCTGGGATGGCAGAGCACACAGGTCAGGCTGTCAGGGAGTGTTTATCTTGATATTGGTGGTGTTTAGGTTTCAGAAGCATAATCAAGGCCTAGAATATTCTCTTTGGCGTCCAAGAAAAAAGGGAAGAGTACAGTTGCAATGCCAATGAGTTTGGAGAGCTGGTAGAATCAGAGCAGGTGAAATCCACATGGTTGTGATTTGATCCAGGTTGGATTCCATATCCCTTGTCTGTATGTGAGTATTTTGTGGCTCTTCTATTGATGGCAATACATATTTTGGGATAACATGGTAGAAATGCGCAGAAATGCATTTCTGGTGTTGGGGAACTAATGGGCATGAAGGTTTCTGTCAGGCCATTGATAATCCCAAATATTTTACTTAATTTTTTTTTTTAACTTTTCTTCATGTGTATTTTGCCTTGCAAAAGAATATCCAAGCTCCCAGTGATGACTGTAACCCAAGTAAGTTATCAATAACCGTTATTACATAAATATATTAAAGGTACTTTTTTCAACTACTAATTGCTGGCTTGATCCTGATTTAATTACCATCAATGGTAAATTTCTGCTGTGTGTAAAGGAAGTAGGGTAACTAAGCAATAGGCCCTTCCCTCTGTCTCTATTCATGATATATTTATGAAATTATAATTTTCTTCAAATGTATTCATTATTTGAATTTATCTTCCTATCTAGTATTTATTGACATTACATTCCGCATCCTGCTAATGCATCTAGATTCATTTATTAAGTTGTTGCTTAGTTAGGATGATGGTATTTTGCCAAGCCCATGCATTCAAATGCCATGATTCAGAAACCCTAAAATTATGAAACTAGGCTAAATCACGAGGTTTGTATTAAGTGTATTTTGGCTCTTTTTATCCCTTTCATGTTTGTATACAGTGTGTATACACAGAATACACAGTGTCTGTGTATTCAGTCATTTTTTCAAACTTTCCTCTTTAACAAGGGCTAGAAATATATATATTTTTTTTTAATGGCAGCTGAACTAGTTATCTTGCCATGTGACTCTAGAAGCTCACGAAGTATCACAAGCCACATCAGTATTTCAGTAAAATCAAGCTTCCTGGTCCTTTAGTGATTAGTTGTGTGTCTCATGGAGGAGTCTTTTTGTTTCTTCTTCTCAAATCAAGCAAGTACACCAGGTATCAATAGCGCTATGTATGAACACCACATTAATTTCCATGTGGCTTTGTGTGATTTTGAAATTCACCTTCATGCTGCAGAAATCTGTCCCTGCAATAGCACAGTGATGAACTTTTTATTTCACTTTTGGAGATCTGTTCCACTGTAATTTTAAACCAGGGAGAAAAGCTGGCTTTTAAGAAAGAGTATCTTTCTCTGTTTACTAATCCTTGTCCAACGGATATTACTCCATTGTCAATGAGTAAAAATAGATGTGGTATTTGGAATTTTATGCCACTTCAGCCTGCCACCCCTTTGTAGTCTCTCGTCAAGGAGATTAGACAGGGGTAGATGTCTGCGTACTGAGTAAATTAGTTTTGCTACAAGAAAACTAGGAGGTTACCAAACGCTCAGTATTGGCATCAGCTGCTGACCATGTTAGTCATTACCACTTAGGAAACACAACTTGTGTTATGCTATCACAGCAGAGGGCCCAGCTCACTTAACTCTGTCACTGCCATTCTACAAAGGGAAGCTGAAACAGATCAGTCGTCCAGCTTTACTCACCTATTCTGTCATTCAAAATATGATCCCAACACCTCTGAAGAAGCAGCAGCAGTCCAGAATTCTGTGCAGGAAGAAGCAAATAATTCTGCTCAGGAGCAATCAGAATCTGCAAGTGCAAATCACAGAGGCAGCCAGTGAGCATACTAGGGTCGCATGTGGTTCCGCCCCTTTGTTCCATACTTCCTCCTTTTCCTAGTGGGAGATGCAAGCCGTGGAAAATACAGACACATCTTAATGCATGCAGTTTTCCTATTAGTGCTACATGTCTTCTCTGCTGTTTGGTAGACCTTGTTCCAGCAAGAGAACCTCAGTTTTGCTTGGACAATGCACTATATTAAAAGCTCTATCAGTCCTCCCCAGAGGTTGAGCTCTGCTGGGCAGAAAGAAGCAATTGCAGTGCTGAAGCAGCTGGCTCAGAAAGTATTTTAGTTAAGAATAGAAGTTGCTAAATGAAGCACAGAGCAGATGGTCTGATTCCAGCTTTGAAAGAATATGAGGAGCTACCACTTGAATTCCTGCATTTTCAAAGTTTTCTAGCCACAATCACATCTTATTTCTAAGTCACCCATCCTATTAGGGATACAGTAAAATTAAAACCAGTACTGAGTCCCAGAGCATCACCAATGTGTTGTGATGCCTCTATATATTCTCCCTCTCCTGATCACACAATAGAGAGAGAAAAGGGATAGTTTTCAATGGTCACAATGCATTGTAGAATTTTATAGGTGACGTTTAGTCAATTTGTTCCCCATTGGCCATCTCTGGGTTAGTGACTACTATAAACCATTCTGGTTTTCTCTTCTTCCTTTTCCTCCTCTTTTTCTTTTCTTTCCTCTTTTTCTTTTCCTTCCTTTTTCTTCTTCCTTTCCCCTCCCCCCATCTGATAATGTCATCCAGGCATCTAAAGAATCTTACGCAGGAGATGAAAAAAAAAGAATTTTTTACATGGTCAAATGTGGCACTTATTAGCTCTAGTATAGCTAATCTTCTGTGTGTGACCTTTCTAGCTTGGTTTTCAAGTAAATGGCCATTTTTTTTCTGAAAAAGACGTCTGTTGCAAAACGTGCTGCTAAAACGGGAATAAAATAATTTATCAAAATTGTATGAATTTGTAATTCATAATAGGCAACTGCAATTTAAGAAATAGTTTTCTGCTACTGACACTGCTGTCAAAATAAATGTGAGGAGGATAATTATAGTAATTAACAAAATAGTTAATCACACTTTGTCATAAGGTAAGGTTTAGATTGATTTCTGATTAGAAGTAGATCAATACTAAATATCTCACTGTACATATACAATTCTTACTGCAAGGCTAGACTTAAAGTCATGTATCATTTTTCTACATCATCCAAAGCAATGGGAACAAATTGCCTCAACAGCCAGCTGTTTGGCAGCTTCCATCCTTCAGTGTGGATCTTCATCCACATAGCTCTGAAGTCTTACATCATGTTCTGCTCTGTAGGAATTTTGATACTTTTGATGAGGACAGGGGATGCTAAAAAGCACGAACATTCTCACTGGAAAGTAACACTCTCAGAGAGGTTGTATGGGAAATTGTAGCAAACTTGGACAATTCAGACCTGTGTAATATAGAAGGAAAATGGTCTACGTACGGGTGACTAAAAATGAGATTCAGATAAGATGAAGTGTTATGGTTTCAACCACACCTTTGTAAGTGATCGTGAGAGTCCAGTAATCTTTGGGGAGTCCTATCCCAGAGGAACGTTTATATGTGGGTTTCTCCTCCTTTTTCATCCCTCTGTAATGTATGTTTAACCTGAAAGAAAGTTTACAACACTGGGAAAGTGTCCCAGGAAAATCTGCGTACACAAAGAAATTTCTTTTTCCAATTTGTATACCATCACTCAGAAATACAGCTCTAAATCCAGACAATTGGTCTACTTTCTTATCTTTTGCAGGCCAAAAAGGCTAAAAGTAAAGATGAAAGGAAAATGCGGTGATTGTGCTAGGTGACAAGAAGTTGATCTAATCTATGGCTTTGCGCACCACTTCCACTCTCCTCTATCAGCCCGTCCTCTGC
Source organism: Todus mexicanus (assembly GCA_013389965.1). Classification (NCBI taxonomy): domain Eukaryota; kingdom Metazoa; phylum Chordata; class Aves; order Coraciiformes; family Todidae; genus Todus; species Todus mexicanus. The sequence goes on from WEIS01036249.1 coordinate 24,994, forward strand.
ATTCCACAGTTCCTGACAAGAAGAGGCAGTTAGTCTTTCTCCTTGATTTTATCAATGATCATAAAGCACAGGATCTAGCAAATCATGTAATCTTTTATATGAGAATCAACTCTCATAGCCTAGCAATTCTGTCTGTTCCACGTCTCAGCAGAAAATAGATTGGGGAAATACAATTTCTCAAGGGCAAGATACAGACTTCTGAAAGCATCTCAGTGACTCTGAAGTCTAGATTCCATTGAAAGCCAAAGATTTTTATGCTCCTAATACTCCTACATTTGGAACTTTAAATTTTTAAGTCATATGAGTGCTTTTGAAATGGATACTGCCATAAGCTTAATTCTACTGATGCAACCTATACAGACTCTTTACCTGATTAAAAATTGGTTCCAGTAAATTGAATTTGAAATGTGTCATTTTTATATTTGCTGACATTCCTGAGTCTGCTACTGGTTATATGTCATTGACATTCCAGGCAACTGCTAGGAAATAACCTTTAAATTGTTCTGGACAGCCGGGCAAGAGTGTTGACCCTCACCATTACTGACTCCACCCAACGCAGGGTGGCTGATCTAGGTCTTGTGCAGTGCTGGTTCTGTGAGCATAGTACAGTTAGCATTCAAGATCTGGCATGAGGAACCTCAACAAGCCAAAAAGAGTATTCACATAGATGCAAAGGATCCTAGCTCAGGTATGCAGTTCAGTAGCTGGTGAGTTCACTGCAGTTTTCATGAAAAAGGAGGCAAGATTTTCTTTTACTTATTCCTCTTATCGCCTCTTTAGATGTATTCCACCTTCTGTGCATTCCTCTTCCTCAAAGCACAGTTCTCTCAGAGGCCATGATCCTAAGTGTGATCTGATCTGAGGCTTAAATCAGATCATCAAACCAACAGGCAGCTTTCAAAAGGGGTGTTCCTTCCCACTGGCAGCCATGCACTCCTGCCACCTCCCTTGCATGGGTGCTGCAGCTGCACAACTGATACAGATGCAACCACTGATCCTGCTGGAAACCAACCCAGCCCAACGGAAAGATTTGTCTCCAGCCAGATCAATTCCCTGATCAGGCCAAAGCATTGTAAGGTGAGCTCTTGTGCCAGCGTCACTGAGGCAGGGAGGAGGGTGCATACAGCCAGGGTCTTGGGGGACAACAGGACTACCTCAGCTTATATTTATTGACAATCTGGTAATATATTTATATATAATAGATTGATAGGGCTGGTAATACATTCTCGTACTTTCCCAAACGTAAAACTTGAACTTTGGGGAAAACCCACTGTTATTACAACAAAAGTTTTTGCAATGCAGACTGAGCATGCGGGTAAAGGAACATCATGGGTGGCAACAGATAGTGGGGGTAATTGAAAAAAAAATGTGTTTACGTAGGCAAGATGTATGTGCACCTGGATAGTTCTGAGTCAATTAAAATACTTTCTTTTGAAATAAGTAGCACAAACATTGAATTCACTGTGAGGTTTGATATTGACTTAAGTGGGAGATGGCTCTTAGGAACTGATTCCGTGGAACAATAGGAGTAGTCAAAGTTGGGGTATTTTTCATGCAGTTCTGCAGCCATAGAGTTTAATACATAATTCACCAATTCCTATAAGATAGCAAGAAAAACAGGCTTTCATTTTCATGAAGTAAAACTTAGTCTGTGATCTCCCTGTTTTTCACTGGTAGGCTTCCAAACCAAAATCTCTTTCTAAGTAAATAACGTACAAGAACAATACACCCTTGTGGAGCATTAATCCTGAAGTCTAATAATAATGGCAATGCAGAGACAGGCAGTGGGGACTGTAGTATGCCAGTATGCTTAGTCTTCATTATCAGAGATTTTCAGCTGTAAATATCAGAATCAGATCAGAAGCTGAAAGGTGGTAGAGTCTTGCTGTCAGTGTTTGGTGGTTTACAGAACCCCTGCATTGTTCCTGACATCAAGTAAAGAAGTTGTTTCCATTCTCCGTTCCAAAATTCTCAACTGCATCCCACTCTGTACTGGGTTTCTAGAAGCTCAGTGTTATGCCAGGAAGATCTTCAAACTCCTTGGCTTGTCCAGTGTAGGTATGATAAGTTTTAAAAAAAAAAAAAAGAAAAGTGGGACAAGTTTGTGCCCAGGGCTATGATGTGATCATCCCAAAGCAATGAACCCCACAGAGCAGGAACACTGTCTTTAGGCCCAGCTGGCTGCAGAGCATAGGATGCTTCAGTAACAGCCCCGTGATGCTATTGCAGCATGCAGCAGGGCTTAGATGGTAAACAGAGAACAAGGAGAACTTCCTTTCCCCTTCCGTCCTCTCCCCAGATGTATGGTGTTAGGTTACTTAATTAATTTTAACAAGGGAAAGACATTCCCCTTCCATTTGTGCCTTGTCTTGAAAGGATGCAATGTACAAATATCAGTTTCAGCACATGATCCCCTGCCATAAGGAATGCTGGGCCAAAATCAGTAACAAATTGGAATTGGTCTTTGGAAAGGGATGGCACAGTTCTGGAGAACTCTAATTAATCTATGAAGTACTCAATGTCTGCAAAGTTATTCTTAGACACTAAGATCTGGACACCTTTGCTTGGAGGTGCTATTTAAATTTTTGTGTGTCTCCGCATCCAATAAAAGCCAGCATAAAAACATATAATCAGAACAGCCAAAGTAAAACACATATAGGGACAAAAGCAAAGTACTCTGTAGTACACAAAAAACAGAATGCTAGAGCTGGAGTCAACTCTTATGCTGAATTGACTACTTAAAACTGATGGCCAAACAAAGGACAATTGAGGTGGGTAAATGAAAGGAGACCTTGCAAGCTACAACATACCAAAATGAAAAATCCTCTGCAAACTGTAGTGCCTTTCAGGGAGGGTGAGGAGGCTGATAAGTTTATTTACACTTTTAAAAAGCACTGCCAATCCCAATTTATCAGTTACTGTCTTGTGACAATTTATTCATTGTTCACCGTTAGAAGCTAGAAGTTACATAGGAAGCATGATTGGTGATAGCTTCTCTATTTCAATATGGTATAATAGAGATAACACAGTGCCCAAAAGCTCTACAGCCGCCTTTTTGTCTGCTTTGTCTCTTTTCATTACTCTATCAGAATCTTCATTTAATATAATCCAAAAAAGCAAGGTAATTGCTTCACTTATCAGTTATCATCACACTCGCATACTTATCATGTCAAAATTATTTATGTGGATGGCCAAGTTGATCTTGCTGCATTTAGAAGCTTAAAATTTGAATAACTGTTCTGCCAGTTAGGTTATCAAAATTGCAGCATAAGCAATGAATTTCTTCTTTCTGGATCTTTGAGGGAGAATAAGGAGCATCTCATTGCAGGACTAGTTTACCCGTGGCTGAGCACCGCTCCAAGGAGACTAGCAGCAATTCTGTAGCCTGGCACTCTGTGTGCTGGGGACAGGGGTTTTTTGCTAGATGAACAGTAAATAAAAATGGCATTGTATAAATAGAGACAATAGAGAGAGACATAAAGGAGCATTGTCAAGGTTGTCATAGGTCCCAAATTAAAATGATAATTTACAGACCAGTGCAATTCTTTCTTGGTTTGCTCCTTCTTCTGAAACAGGTTTCATAGCTCTTTTTCTATAACACTTTTATTTCTTTATGATTTTGGTAGATGGTAACTCACCTATTTGAAAACCCCAGAGGCTGAAATACAGCAAAGCATGCAAGTTCGGAAAGTCATTTTAACAACTTTTTTTTTAATATAAAAGACATTTCCTTCAGCCAAGCTCTTGGACACCTTTACAAAGCATAACAGAGAAAAGCCTATCACAAACAGATACAAATAATATAAAAAAGAATGTGCAAACATTTTTTTCCAACACAGGTGGTGAATTCGTAGTGTTGCTGTCCTTTATCACATGAATCAGACAGCAAGGAACCTCTTCATAAGCCCCTCACAAGCACATTGCAGACCACTGGACATTTTGACATAAATGACTTCTCTGAAAATTTTTTCTCAAAAGTGGACAATTTGCTATTCACTATTTGTCATTCTCCTATTTATGACTGTCCCAAAGGTTTTTGGTTTTCCAGTAAGTGAGCAGAATAAATCCCAAGTGGCTGAAGAAGCCAGTCACCCACCCTGGAGACTGTGAATTGGCCCATCACAAGACATTCAAATGGCAGAGATCCTGAGTAATCTACAGCACGCAGAGTACTATCTATATGAGAATTAGTTTGCATCTGTATGAAAAAGAAGGGAGGGGAATCTAACATTAGAGACGTCGATGTCCATTTATAAATCCATTTCATACAGGGAGTCACTAGTTTTTAATTATAAGATGTTTCACTTCAAGAAATGTATTGAGGTGCTGGAGCGGGTCCNCATTTGTAGGCTGGTTTTGCTGCCTTGCTTCTTATACAGCAACAGTTGTGGCAGGTCACACTACTGGCAATGGCCAGCCATGGCACCAGGAGGAGAGAGAGGGGGCAAAAATCTTTTAGCTCTGCATCAAGCCATACACCACTTTCAACTGACCTGTGTTACAGTTTGGGCATATTCTAGACAACCTGCTTGTCATATTCCTCAGTTTTTAAGAAACTAGCTGGATTTATCAAGAGACTATAGGTGTCCCAGCATGTGAACAAACTTCCAAGTCACTGACAGACAAGACAAATACAGCTCTTTGGTGGCTATTGCTGTGATTTTTTGGCTGGATAGGAAACAATTCTCTATCACAACTCCCTTAAGCAATAATTATTGTAGCCTCTGAGACTTAGTAAATCTTGGCTAAAAGTCACAGCAGAGAGAAAAGGCGGAGTGTGAAATCCAAATAGAAATTTCTCAATAGGTTGCAAAACCATAATTATATGGGCTAAACAGAGATCCTCTGCCCAGCTCAGCACTCCAGATACATTCATGGCATGTGTTTCAGGGCCTCAGTGATGTTTTGACCCAGCTATTTTGTGTCTTTGTACTGACGTGAATTTTATTTACAATACACCTTAACAGCAGGTTTCCCATTCAACACCCATCTCATGCAATGATTAATCATACAATTAGTGGCAAACAGCAGAGAGTAATGTTTGTGATTTTTTTTTTTTTCCAATTGCTGTTCCCTGGGGGGGTCGAAAATATATTTTATAAGTGTATCCAGGCAGTCATTATCCAGATTATGTTATGGGTTTTGTAACTTCACAATATATTTGATTGAAACATCATAACTCTTTCCAGGACAAAGGCTTGTAATGTTACAGATGCAGGGAACAGCGAGGTCAGCAGTTGAC
>WEIS01036253.1:6923-17089 GCA_013389965.1 Todus mexicanus
AAAAAAAAAAAAGAAGAAGAAGCAGCTTTTCTATCCAATCTAGAAATCTGCCCCAACCTAATGCAAGAAGACAGGTTCAGTGCTACCTAAAATTATTTTGCCTCGTCAGTGAACTGTGATGTTTGCCTGTTCATAAATACTGTGGACACCTTATTGTCTGCTCCACTGCCATCTGACACACAAAATTGAATCAAATACTCACTATATCCAAGTTGTTGTCAGGTATCAGATACAAAAATAAGCCCGTTTCCCTTTGTGTTTTAGCTATCATGTTTTATTATGTCAGACTCTGGGATCATACAATGTTTGACTGCGTCTCTCTGAAAAGAACCTAAGTGATCTGCAATTTATGCTGATTTGAGTGAGACAGCAGTTGGTGGACAGCAGGTAATTGAAAGTTTGTAAGGGGTTATACCTAGCCGTCAGCACTGGCTTTCCATAATTGTTTAAACCATCAATGAGAACAGTTACATTTAATTGCATCTTATTTACAGGGGACTTGCTGCAATATTTGATTATATCTGAGAGAGTGCTAACTGAGGTACAGAAAACCTGAACCTGTGGAGAAACAGGAACCAGCAGATGAGAAAACTCATTATAAATTGGTTAACTAATAATTTTATTTTTTTTCTTTCAGAAGTACTTCACAACAAGATATCCTTAAAGCACTGGAAGTGATAACCATTCAAGCCTCCCACAAATGCATTACAACAAGAGTGAAGATTAATGTAACAAACATAGGCATGACAGGACAGGACACAGACAGCTCACGGCTTTCTTGATTGCTGCAGAACAAGCCAGGTAAGATTTTATTTTGGTTAAAGTACCTTGGAAGGGCAAGGGCTTCTGTGCTGAGGTAGCACAAGATAGGAAGGTAACATTTAAAATATACACGTAGGCCAGGAAGACAAATTGCACAACAGGCTTCTTGGAATGCCTTCCATTTTTAAAAGTGCGGCCCACAGTGCTTTCCAAGGCATGGCAATTCTGCTTCCACCTTCTCCTGGGAAGTGTATTCTTTATAAAGTACCTCTGGCCAAACAACACTCAGAACCCTTCATTCCTGTAGTCTATATTCATGTAGGATACGCCCTGCTTTATTCGCTATTATGAATATTCAGATCAGCATTTGGTTTTGTTCACACCAATGTGAAACTGCTGCTTTGTTCAAATAAAACGTCTGTGTGTGAAAAAAAGGGAAAGACTTGAACAAGAACATTCATCTTTTGCTACCCAGCACTCAGTTTTCTCCTCTTAGAGAACTGTTGTTCATCCAATTAGGTGCAAACACAATATTGCACATTTAAGCAAGTGAATACTCCATAAAAAACTACCCAATAAACCATTCATAAACATAGGCTCACCTGCAGCACACAGGCAAAATTGATGGAGTTCAACGGGATTACGGGGAATATGAAAAGCTAAACACGTGTCTGAGTGTTGTCAGGATCACATCCACCACCGTCAGGAGCAGCTTGTGAATTATTAATGATCAGAAAAATCGCCTAAATTAATCGGATAATTTATTTGTAATGAATAATTCGAGCAGCTCTATTCCTGAATGTCTTTCTGCCCTTGAATAAAGCAGCTTGGTAGTGCTGCCTGCCTCTTGTTTCGAATGTAGTTAAAGCTTCAATTAGGCTTGCCTACACTGAAACTTGACATACCAGTTTCTTTCACGTATTTGTACAGACAGAGAAGCAAGTCTGTATTTGGGTTGTATTTTTGCAGGGTTTGAAGTCTTGTTCAAAGATCTTGAAAAATTGAATGACTGAGGACATAGACTGGAATTCTGCCCTTCAGTTTATGTGCGAAATCAAAAACATGCAAAGTTTGGTAGTATCTGAGCTTCATCTGATACGGCATACATTAAAGTATAAAAAGAAAGCCCAGAAATAGGAGACTTGTCAGTTTGAATGTTAGTTAAATAAGTACATAAGATAAACAGTTCAGTGAGGGTTATGTAGCTGAATTTTCAATCAGGATGCACAAAAGGCTGTTACAACAGTATCTTCCATTACCAAAATCATGCAGGATTTGTAGCCCAGCGAAGCAGGCACAGTTTACAGAGAAAGATCTACCAGTTTTAACAAATCTTCCTTTTCAAATTCAACATTATTAACCAGCTCAGAGCACCAGAAATCCCCCTCACCCCATCCTCTTTTAAAATTCCAATATCCAACAATTTTTGACTGTTCATCTCACTAAGCACAGAAAAGCCTTTCTCTCACAACTATTTATTTCATACCTGCAAACAAGTACTGCGCTCTACTAAATTCAGTTAAATGCATCCCTCTGCTTAATCTTAAAATAAATTGCTGTTGCCATTCTGTTTAATGTAATTGGATGAATATTTGCAAGTTCGTGATGCTACCATTTAATCTTCACATGGTACAAGACGTTTAAACTCTTTTGCTTCATTATAGCAGTAGGTTTGAATTAACTGGCCCAGAAATTCAGGACAAACTTACCTTTAAAAGAACAAGGATGATGATTAGGTGGGCCAAAGTTCTAACTGCCTGTATCTCTGCGGAAGAGAGCTGCTTCCAGTGCTGGAATACGGTATATCAGGGATGTGGGAGCTAGGCAACAGGGCAAGAGTCGAACACAGAATCTTCTAGTGTCACTGTCTAAGGACAAGGCAGTGACTGCCTGGAAAAGTTACTCTCTAGAGTGAGACAGAGTAAAGGTGGAGGTTTGACCTAGTCAGAGAATAGGTTTAAATGGTATCCGGGAGGGCAAAGAGTTGGCTGTGGGCAACAGGGAAGAGGAAAAGAAAGAGCAGCTTGTGATGCACCAGTGCAAACACTTGTGCAGTTGTGTTACAGAGCTCGGTGGAGAACAATGTGGAGAGGCTGCTCTGTGTCTGTGTCTGTGTATACACGTGTGTGTATGGGGGGGCAATTTGAACATTCTGAGTTTTATAAGGTGCAGCACTGAATGAAAAGTTTACATCTTCTGTTCTTCTCTTGCACAATATTCACTTTTGTTTCTTGAGTGTAGCATTGGCAGAAGCTGACAAACCAGGGCGAATGATCATGATCCAGACAGTGTGGTATCCACACGCAGTGTGAGAGCCATGGGTGAATCCTGGGTTAACGAGGTGGCTGCAATTCTGTTCCCTTCCAGGGTGACTTGGGGCGAACTGCTCCACTCACTGCATTGCCACACAAGGTAGGAAAAGGGAATCCGTGGCATTCTGCTTTCTCTTCCAAAAAACAGCATGTTGTGCAAAACGGTGGGTAGGAATGACAGTGACCACAGGAGGTGTGGTGCTCTGAACAGGCATAGCTTAGAGGAGATGCACCTACGTGGAGATCTCCAGTGAAGCAGCCTCTGTGGTTACAGCCCTACCCTGTGGAACTATAAGGGTTCTTTAAAATCTGGTGCATAATCTCAGCTACAAACAGAATTTGTCACAAATTAGAGGTGGTTCTTAAGGTTTTTAGGTCCTTCCACAGGACTACTGGTCTCAGGTTTCTATCACTAGAGCAGTGTCCTTTCATATCTATGTTTTTTGTATAAGAACTCTAAGCATGACTGTTTATTGTGTTTTTTTCACATACCTAATTTATCTGGATTCTGCAGGTACGCTTTTTGTTACGTTTGTTCTTTGGTGTTAATGTATTTTTTGTGGAATATGTGTAAATAGATATGAGCAAACCGTGTAGAAGTTATTCAGCTACCCAGTGAACCATGTAATCTGTTGATTCATAGAGACAACAGATAATAGAGTGAGATATTTGCTTTACACTGTCTGTGTAGTATCTAGGCACAGAGTCAATCTGTGTCCTGTCGGGGCATGTTGTACCACACTATATTATCACTTTGAGGATAGGCAATTTGGGTAATGAATATGTGAGCCGGGTGGGGATGGAGAAGGATATCTAGCATCTAAAAAGTGGAAATGTTGAACCACAGTTTTGGCTTTATCCTGGTTAATTCAAAGCACTATCATCACAGACAAGCTCTTCTGCTTGTGTGGTTAATTAGCTTCTAGCTTCCCCTTTATCATATCATGAAAAGGAAGCAATGCACTAAATGCTGATGTTTTCTTTGTACAGCAGGTAGAATTAAAGACATCATCCCTTTGGGAAAGCACAAAAATTAAATGGAAGTAAATGAGTATTTTGAAAGCAGTTAAAGGAAAACAGTTACTAGTTTCTATGCTGATCCAAGGAATCATTTGACCAGGCTGTGCTTACGCTCATCTACTGCAGCGGCCCATCACTATATTGCTGTTCCAGCCGTTCCCAACAGCCCTGGGGTTGACAGCTGTGCAAATGAGCAGGAGGCACAGAGTAATGACAAATAGGCCAGCCTCTGCCCACTTCCCAGAATACGCTTCACAGCATCAGATTTTTGTTTTCTTCTTAATCCTTCTCTTAACAAACAATCTTGCAAGCTGTTGGCATTTGTGCAACTTTTCTGGGAAAGTATCCCTGGATTCCGGACAGGTATCTGCAAAGGAGAATTTGCGAAAGAGATGTTCCAGGACTGAACTGCTTCCTCCCCTCCAAACATCTTCTCTGATATGTTGACGGTATGTTATGCAATGCAGGAAAAATGTGGACCTAGATGTTATTGTCAAGTATCAGAATGGATTTAGCTGCCTTACTCTGGATCTTTGCCCTGGACAATTTCCCATTTTAGTATAGAAATGTAGTGGAGTGTTTTAATACAGTTAAATTGCTTCTCTCTGGTACTGGTACAACTGAGCTTGGTTAAGATGGCTCAAGTGTTGCTATGCAGTCAGGGTAGCAGATGAGTCTCTCGGTCAAATATACAGGCAACCCAAATAAACCTGCCAAGCTGTACCCTATGTAACCATTGTAATGGAGTCCCTATAATGTGTTAGGCTGAAATAAACTTCATCCACCCCCTCTTCCCCATCTTCTGATCCTGCCATTGTCACCCACAGTCATTGCTGAGATTTGAAGCCTGCAGAGGGGAGTGGGAATGAGCTATCCACCCATACTGCAGGTGACTGTCACATCAAGGAAGCCTCCACACATCAGACATCAAGCTGAACAGCAAAGGCTTAAAAATGGAAAGGCTGGGCGAAACAAATAAGTATTCCTTCTTTTCTCACTAATGGTTGGTGATTTGTCCATAAGAAATTGTTTCACTATCTAGATTTGATAAAGCCTGTTTCTGACACCTTGGTTGGCTTCACTTTGGCAAAATTCCCCTCGACTTAGATAGAAGTTTTACTTGAATAAATAAAGACTACAGGTAGTCCCAGAACTCCTCTTTATTCCCTGCACCTTCCTCCACAAGCACCCAGGCTACTTTAGGATCTCCATGGTACTTTTCAGGTAAGGCTGATCAGCCTGCCCCCACATCCCCTCTGAGCATCTGCTGTCCTGAGCAGGCATTCCTCTCCTTCCACACACTTGCCAAGTGCTGCAGCCACCTGGGCCGTGCTGGGCAGTCACAGAAAAAGGAGGCAATGTGCTAAAAGTGAGGCTTAGTCACGATTCCTGCAGAGGTACGGAACAAGTGGGTTTTTTCCTCTAATTAATGCTATATATTCTCTGAACTGAGGAGTTCTGGTGAAGGAGAAGGTCAGCATTGTGATACACATTGTACAAACACAACAAAAAACCAGCCTGTGTCTGCATAGAGGCCAATTAGTGTCTACGACACTCAGTAGGAGTTTTTTCCAAGACATCTCTCAGCCATGGGTGCCAGGTGAATTCAGCTTCTTTGTACACCTGAGACTAGGACACGTCTTGGAACAGAGCATACAAGAAGCCAGCTTTTGATCACCTTAGAAACATTAATTCTCCGTTTCTAACTGCTTATATAGCACATTTCTTCATACTGCTAGTTATTGCTAAAATGTTTCTGGGCATCTAGTTTGTAGACACATTTGTTCTCAGCTCCTGGTAACCTCTTGCAAGCTGAGAACGGACCTCCATCTCCAAGTACAACTTGATTCTCATCCATCAGCCATTGCAGCTTAATGCAAGCAGCTTTTAATGGGCCTGTATCACCTCCCTGACTGGAACCAGCCTTTTGCCACTAACCTGTGGTTCTCTGTCTCCAGCAATCTCAGCAGCTTCAGTGGATGTTTGGATGCAGTTAGAGCAGTTGCGTCAAGGTTTTCATTTAGGCTATCCCTGAGCTGTCCTGAGTTCTGCCTGGTGCAGGGCCACCATGTTGAAGCACTGTTTATGTAACAAATAAAATGGACTATGTGAAAAATAAAACGTTACTCTTGCTTAGGCTCATCCACTTCTCTTGACAGGAGGTGAATATCAAGAATATCCTTGAAGGAGGTGAAGCCCACATGTCTCAGTTTTAACTGCAGCCCATTTCAGCACTGGGGTGACTGTCCTGACTCTATAGAGGACCTTTTCTTGATGGGGGGGTGGGACAGAACCCACTGTACTCACAGGTATCTGTCTGGGAATTATGTTGCTGCCTTGCTTGGCTAAGCTATTCCAGAAAAGCTTAACAGAATGGCAATTTCCCTGCCATCCCAGTACACAGATCTCGTGTGTACGGTATACACAGGAACACTTTGAAAGAGAAGTTAGAAAATGTCATGTGTATTGTGTACTATAAAAATTTCAGTTTATCTTGCATGTATTTTTAATGGCAGCCACTTTCCAACTTCCTTTTGTTCGATACAAACAGCAAACTTGTTCTTGAAGTAAATACTGTTTTAGTCTTCTGTTGTGGTTTTTTTTTTCCTCTTTATTTCATTTCAGTGTAGTTTAGTTTAGAGCTTCTGCCTGAGCAGCCAGGGAATATATATAATAGGGCATGAATACATTCTTATAAGTATTAGAACAAGTATGGAAACACAGAGCCCTTAGTGACCTTGCTAGTCCTCTGCTGATCACTTGTGTTTGTTGTTGTAGGAAGGCAAACATAAGTATAGAAGTGTTATTGAACAGAAAACCCTTCAAAAATTTCACCAGTCTTTTGTATTCAAGTCGCAGAGCAATGGGGGGCCGCCCTGCTCAGAAAGCATACTTATGCAAGTATTAAGAACTGGCTGAGATAAGAAGTAAAGCTTAAGAGACCTTCATCATTAGCTGCTAGTGGTGGAGATTAGTGATCCTACTACAGGATTACAGATGGAAAGAGTGCTAGTGTTGGTTAATTGTTCATTAATGCTTGTAAAATAAGATAGCGGTAGTAAAACTTGTTATTGTCTGCTCTCAAAAGTAAAGAAAAATCGGATCTGCTTGTCAATAACTGTATTGATGTTAACGAGAACATGTTTAACAGATCATTTTGCAGTGTAAACTGCTATCCAACTCTTTCAACATTTAATTAGACACTGTTATCCTAATAAGAAATTTTATGTTTTAAATAATTTGTTCTCTACACACGAACATTTTATCCCTTTAATTAGCAATGCCTTCACTAGGGTGCTTTTAATATTTCAGAGTTTGCTTCTAAATCTCAGGTGGAACATCACCTCCCTGTAGCCTCATGGTTTTATTTTATTTACAATACCTTTCGAATTGCCATCCTTTCCCACCAGTGCTTTTCTGTACCATTAAGAGAATGGCAGCCTCAGTCCAGGTAGCAGAAGCTCTCTCTCAGATGCAGCCCAGGATTATGCAAACTTCTGTCTGCAAAAACCTCTGAGCAGAGCCCTGGGAGCAGGATGAGCATCAAGGAGAAGGAGCCACGTTCTTGATTCCGTGTGTGCTGAGGGGCTGCCATGCCACACGAAGCAGGGCTGTGCTTGCTGCCAGAGGGGTTATGCTTGTCCTCTGTGCTGGTGGGATGCTTGGTCCGGGCTGCAAAACAGAGCTCCTTAAGCTTCTCCCTGAGGCAAGGAGGTGCTGTGGTGGTTGCCTCTCTGTACACATGCCTATTCTAGCGGCCTGCCTGGAGTTGGGCTGTGGTATCTACAAACAGGGAAGGTGTGAAAGCATCACCCTCTGCACTGCCTGCCCAGAGAGGGCCCAACTCTCCCCTGTACTTCCTGTGGTGTCTCCAGCATCTCTCTCCAGTGGGAGCTATTGGCGGGTGCCCAGCACATGGTCACACATGTGTTGGACTGGCAGGAGTGGGACTGCTGCTCCTGGGAGCTGTGGTTCTTTCCTCTCCCAGCCAAGAGGGCCAGCGAGGATCCTGCAGAGTGCACTGTGATGAAAAGCAACCTTTTGCCAAGGATAAACTTGAAAAGAAAATGAGACCCTCCTTTTTTTTATTAATGAAAAGTGAACTTCAAATGAAATGCTAATCCTGGAAACAGAAAAAAAACCCACAACATTTTCTATGAGGTGTGTGTAGAGGATTAGAGTTTTCACAAAAAATTATTTCACAGCAAGAAATCGCAGCTGTCCAGGAAATAAAAGTATGTGTTTTAAAGGCATGTTTTAAACGCACAGGAAAACTCTGCACCTTCCAGGTTACTTCCCCGTAGGTGTTTGAGCATTAAAATTAAAGACTCTGGGTCCTCACAGAGGACACACCATGGGAGGCTTACACCCTCGGCAGATTTTCCTCCTCATTTTAGTCTAGGATAATGGTACAGCCATGGTTGAAGATTATTTGGTCTACCCTGATCTTGAGTCTGCTTTATTGGTCCCTTGGCAGCAGTCAGAGGAGCCTGAAGGGCAGCTTTAGCCTGAGCCAGATGCCATTGGCCCTGAGGGACTGCTGCAGCACCCAGGCACTGACAGGGCACTGCCGAGCCCTGGCCGGGGGCCCTACACAAGCAGCAGGAGTGGTGCATGGTGGTGCGAAAAGCTGCTGTGCCCTGATAACTGGCTTGAGAGGGGATGCATGTATAGAGTAACAAATGCAAACACTTCTGCTGGAGTGCTGCTAACCTACCTGCCCCAAAACATTAGCAACTGATGTCAGAGACCCCGTGAATGACAATATCAGGGCTCCAGTGGACAGGTCGTTTATGTCTTCCCATTGCTTGTTGGTTGCAGCTTCAACTGCCAGAGCAAATGAGCAAGGGCTGAGCTTGGGCTCTGTGAGTTGCTCCATGGAGAAATTTGAATNTTATAAATAGCTGAGGGGTGGATGTCAAGTGGAAGGGGATCTGTCTCTTTTCTGTGTTGCCCAGTAATAGGACAAGGAATAATGGCTGTAAGTTAGAACACAAGAAGTTCCATCTTAACATGAGGAGAAAATTCTTTATGGTGCGGGTGATGGAGCAGCGGAACAGGCTGCCCAGAGAGATTGTGGAATCTCCTTCTCTGGAGCCTTTCAAAACCCACCTGGATGCTTTACTGTGTGGCCTGCCCTGGGTGATCCTGATTGATGCGGGGGTGGAGGTGTTGGACTAGATGGTCTCTAGTAGTCCCTTCCAGCCCCTAACATTTTATAATTCTATGATTCTACAAATTGTAGCCAGATAATTGAAGGAAAGCAGAGTGCTACATGGAGGTGTCCAACCAGGGGACATGGCAAGGTGCTGCTTTCATTTGAATTTGAAGTGTTTATTAAGCTATCCTTACATGCAGGCACTGGGACTATAGCCCATATATGCAAGCAAAGGGATTGAAAAATGATTAAAAGAAAAAAAAAAAAAAAAGAGAAAAGAAGAAAGCTTCATGGATGGCAGAAATTCTCCAAGCAGCTGCAGTTAACATGTGAACGAGCTGCTATAGTAACTCTGTGTGATGCTGGTAGAGACCTTCAGGAAGAAACCCTTGGTCTATACTGAAAGAAGTGAACAACGAAGCCTCTCTGTGGCTAGATGAGAGGAAGTGTCTGAAGAGGGGTCTTGCCATTCATTCTAGCTCATTACAGGTATCTGACTGATAGACGGCCTATGTCTCAGTGCAGCAGCTCATTAGTAAGAGAAGACTCTGACATTAGTTCATATATTGATCGACGTGACTGGTAGTGTGAAGCCTGGACTGCATTGTCAGATAGAGCTTTATCATCTGCATTGCAGCCTGGTGGTTTATTCTGAAGAATCGGTTTAGGAAGAGTGAGTTAAACTGTTTGCCAGAAGGTTTTAAACCCATCCAGACACTTTTTGATAGCATGGGCTGATGTGGCTTCCATTAACTATCATCTCATAAAAGGCCACGTGAGAATCACAGAATCACAGGGGTTGGAAGGGACCTTGAAAGACCATCCAGTTCAAACCCCTCTGCCGGAGCAGGATCACCTCGATTAGGTCACACAGGATTGTGTCCAGGTGCCTTTTGAACGTCTCCAGAGAAAGA
>WEIS01036255.1:2373-21855 GCA_013389965.1 Todus mexicanus
CTGAACCATAAGCCACCCAGCAACCAGTCTCACAACTGGCAGGACTTCAGCTGATCAATGTATCGACCACAGCCAGCCCTCCAGCACACCTGTAATGCTCAGCCAAGAACACCAGGTGCCACTTATTTACTCCTCCAAACGGGCAGGAGAATGAGGGATCGTGACAGAGATGAAAGAAAACACCGAGACACAAATAAGTCCTGGGAGGGCAAGCAGTTAAGTGATGGGTAACTTCTGCTGCTTAACAAAGTGACCAGACATTGTACTAATTTTCCGATCTTCAATGAGCAGACAGCTCTCACAGGCCACGTTACTAAGTGTTCAGTGTGGTTACTGGGGCAAAGCCTCAAAAACACTCAGCAGAAATCATAATCCACTGGGGTGCCCTGGCCAGATCTTTCCCTGCCACATTCCCTGCTTTTCTGAAGGCCCTTCTATCTAAGGCTCAGCTACCCAGGAAAGTGTGGCTGATGGTAGTAGAGTCAGCTCTGTTACACCTCTGTAACACCTGATCCGGACACTGTGAGTACATGGGCCTTTTTCCTGATGTTGCTCCGATAGTTGCCCAAGCACACTTGGATGTAGATTCTATCTCGTCTAAAATAGCTTTTCTGTCAAGAAGCATGGCTATCATACTCATCTGCTATCTCACCGTCTCATAGGCAAATCTTTTTCCAGGCCACACAGCAAATTTAGTTTTCAGAGAGCTGCCTTAGATGCAGGTCTGCCTGTCTGCCTCTCCACCACACATGGTGAACAAGGTCACCACACTCCTTCTAACATGTAGAGTCTTGCACCAGCACACAAACAGAAGCAAAATCCTGTCCCGCTGCAAACACAGAGTGAGTGTCAATTTAGGTAGTAGTTATCTGTCCAGCTGTGCAGGGCCCCAGCCCCAGATACATTTCTGCACCTCCATCCACACTCCCACTGTAGCGTCAAGTGCTAACAACATTTTGCTGATTGGGAACAAAGCCAGAAAGACAGTGTGGGTGGCAGACCAAGGACATTAACCTTTGCATAATGCCCCAGCCCTCTACCCTGCAGAAGACTGACATGAGGAGACCCAGCTCAGAGCCTATGCAAGAGGGAAGGAGAAAGATTAGGACTCTTGGGAGTCCTGCACCTGGTGTGGGGCAGAGGCTTTTCCCCATGGGTTGTGAAGTGTAATACAAAAGGTGGGAAGGCCACCTTAATGATTCCAACAACTGCCAAGACCCTTGAATTTTGCGTCGTACTACATTATCCCATGACAAGACTGCCCAAACAGGTAGACAGACCTACATGTGCCCTGGTATGACTACCATCCTAAATTATTCCAACCCATTAGAAACAAGCCACATAATTCAAAGTCAGCTTCCAACCCTCTCAGCAGACAGATGTGACCCTTCTCCTGTCTCTGTGTTTCCAATGGAAGCCTAAATTTATGGCTCCCACAGTCTCACCATGTCAATTCTCATCCAGTTCAAAAGGAGCTGTGATTTGAAATAACTCAATCTGGGAAGCCATGCTAGTAAAGGGATTAGAAGAGCAGACAAAGATGCTCTTAAATCACTTTCAGACATAACTTTGCAGTGCTTTAACTGGATCAATCTGTTAATGACTTTAGCTGAGCACGTTCCACTTTTCTATTATTAATGAGCCCTGTTCTTCCCCATCTTAGCTCTTCTTCTCACCTATTTTTCCTTTCTTTCATGCAATCTCATCTAAGAAGAAAATGTATCCAGCATCTGAGCTGTGGCAGTTGAAGTAAAATATGTCCTTTGTCATTAAGCAAACATATCAATAATAGACAGGTATCAGAAAAATTGCCTTCCAGCTTTAGTTCTGATCAGCAGCACAACCAGGAGCAGATCCCTCCTCTCTTGCATGCCTCATTTCTCACCCCAAAAAAATTAATCAAAAACCAAACTAACAGAAGAAAAACCACTAAGACTAACACTACTGATCTTCCTTTTGATGACTTTTGAAATACATAACTGAAGTAGGCAGCATAAGAACTTTAGAAGTACAGTCATATCTGTCCACCTGTAAGCACAACCTGTTTGCTAATAAAGGACTAGAAGCCTAGAACAAAGAAATGCCCACAAACACAGAGTCATCTACCTTGAACAGAAAGAGCTCCCCTTCCCATCTTCTGACAGAGGCAAGTAAGGACTGCAAGCAGGTGGCCCTATTTGACCACCCTGATGTTAATGAGCATGGCAGGGGTGGGGTGGGATTTTCCAATCAAGCACAAACAGCAGGGAAAGGTTAACAACTAATTAGAGCTCCCACTCCTTCCTCCCCATGCCCATGAGGTCCTACAGCACTTTTGGCGAAAGCTAAATCATCGTGTTTTATACATTCTCTTCCAGCCAACAACTTTTGCAAATATCCATCCATTTTAAGCCTCAACAACAGCACTGCATGTGAATTAACTCTTCCTTGCAGATAGGGAAGCCAAGGCATGGGGCAATACACACCCTTATTAGGTGCAACAGCAAGTCCAAAAACCATGGAGATAACCTTCATGCACAGCCTGCTCTCCTTTGGCACCCCAAAGAAGCACATCTGAAATCAAACCATGCTTTTCTCTCTGCCTTGAAAGTCAGCAGGAGCTCTGTGCTCAAGCTTTCTGCTCAACTATCCCCTCACTGGAGTTCGCCACCAAACCCCCACAAAAGGCTCAATGCATTTCTGGAGCAGCACCACTGTCCACTGACAATGTACCACACATTACAAACTGGCATAGTGTATGAAGCAGGGTCAAAGCAGTTGCCTTTAGGATCCCAATGCTTCCAGTCCATCATTGACCTTAGTGATTTGCTGTGGCTCAGTCCTCGTTTTTCCAAGTCCCAAACATCCGTTAGTCCCAAGGACACCTGTACGTGCAAGCTGAGGTCAATTTCAGTCTCTCCTGTACCCCCACACGCACAAGAAAAGGAGAGAGGAACAGAAATACTAAGATTTGTGCAACATCCTCAAGCTGGTCAACTCCCAAGTATCTGGGAGGTCTCAGGACAAGTGTATCCTCTGCACATTAGGCATGGGGGAGAGAGACAACGAAGTGCAACTCCCCTACCATCACCAACCAGCTCTAACTGGTGTGGGAGAGGGAGAAGATTTGCAGCAAAGTGGGTCTATGAACAGCTATCCTCGGGGGCTGCTTCCTGAGACAAAAGGGGGCACGGAACTAAGGAGCTGGAGAGTGCCCACTGCTTCAGGCCGGAGCAGGCGGGGCTCAGCTCGCTGCTTCCTGGCACTGCAAAGGTTAAGGGCAGCCCTTGTCCCAAGGCAGCAGCGCTGCCGGCAGCTGCTGGGGCGCTGCTGCTGCTGTTGCAGGCACATGGCTCAGGCTGGAGGGGACCGGAGGAGATGAGAGACCTCGGCACTGGGACTCGCGTCTACAGGCAAAAGGCTGCCAGCGATCAGAGCCGACACAAAGGGCGACAGCATCAGCTGCAAGGGGGGGGTGAAATGCTTTGCCACGGCCGAGTGCATGCGAAGGCTATTTTCCTCTCGCAGAGGGAACCCCAGACAGCAGGAGTTTCACAGAGTCAATGACTCCAAGCGGGTTTTCATATCAATATTTCAGCAGCGTCTGCCTTTAGCTCGCGTTTCCCAGGCCCCAGCTCCCTCCCAGCCCGTTGCAGCATTTTCCTGGCTTTAGCAAATGCCCACGCTCCCTCTAGCGCCCGGCTCTGCTCCGCACACAGCACCAACCGGCCCCGTCCTACAGCTGCGTCCCAAGGGGGCCCAATCCCGCCATCTCTGCTCGTTGCAGAGATGCTCTGTGGGGCCCTGAGGCCCTGCGGCGCTTTGCGGAGCTGCCCGGCTGCCCTTTGTGTCGCGAGTCAGGATACAAACGAGAGAAAACACCCTCAGTATCTGGGACCGTTCCTTGAACATGAGGGTTTTGCCACTCACTGCAGTGGGAGAGCCATCAGGACTGAGATTGAGGGAAAAAAAGAGTGATTTGATTATTCAGTATCAATCTTTTCTGATTTTTGTTGTACACTGGGACTCTGCTGGCCACGAGGGCTGGGAATTGACCCTAGAATTTCCATAGCAGATTATTTATCAGGTATGTTTAACACTCAAACATGCAGCAAACTTCATTCAGTTCCCTCAGCATCACAACACCCCATAAAAGCAGGGAAGGAAATTCAGCCTTGCCCTTCTTTTCTCATGAAGGGAATGTTAATAACAATGACGCAGTTTTCCCTGGACATTAAGGGGAAGTTAGAATCTGGAAATTTGTTTGCAGAAGAGAGAAGGAACCTCATCCACCCACAGGCCTGTAGCTGTAACTCTGAGAATGGAAAGGGCCCACAGGTCTCCTTGCTGTACTGCTCCATATCTCCTCAACTCTGTACTCATTTTTCATTCTTACATTCCACTTTTCACTGCTGTAGGATACTGCAGATTGAATTCTTAACTACACCAAACTGGCCTAAATCAATCCTACATCAATTTACACTAAGGATCCAACCAGATACTTTGCTGCTTTGGGGACTTGTTACATCTACAGCATTCAAAGCCTGGCAAAGAACATGTCATTCAATTTACGGTCTTGATTAGAGGCAGGTTGGACTTCAAACACAGATTCTCACTGGAAGAGAAACTTGACCAGATCCCAGCCAAACCTGGGCCTTAACTCTGTAACTGATAGGTTCCTTGCGATTGTCCTGGAACCAGTCCCAGTCATGAGGGTTTGGCCTTCAATCCTGAAACAAATCTTAAATTTGTAAGAGTATTAACTCAACTAAATATGTACTACCCTCTTCCATTCTACCTACAGACATCCAGGGAAGTTAAGGACCATAACACTATGGTGTGACTTAAGTAAATTCTCCAGTGTTCTTTAGTACAACCAACATTGAAGATCTTCGCTCCTTAACCTGTGCTTTGTCCACTAGATGACACTGCTTTTGTGTTTTGGGTTGTGTTTTTTTTCTAAAACCTCTACTACAAATCCAGCTATAAATTTGGAAACTCTCAGAAAGTTTCATCTTCCTATAACCTTCCATTTAAAAGAATATTTGTCTCACCTCACTTCCCTTTTGGGAAAAATTTCTCCTGCCTAACATCAATTATCTACTTAAACCCATTTTCAAAATACTGTCATCTAACTGGATGAATGTATTCCATAAAAAAATTGATTATAAGAATCGCATAGCTGTTTCTGTTTGCAATTACATCACTGTGAAAGCTTAGCCACAAATCCTTGGCCTCATCCCTGAGCATGAAGAAGTCTGAGTACTGAGGCCTGAAGTGGAACTGCTGACAGGCACCTAGAACAGGAGCAGTTCTGTTACCGAGCTCTGAGCTAATGGAACATCGGCAGCTTGCTGTGCTAGGCAGGGTAATGGCCCAGGGAGTCTGCCAGCTTCATGGGATCCACAAGCAACGTCAAGGTCCACACACTGGACATCAATCTGACTTTGCAATGAAACCAGTCTGGAGAGAAATAACCCCAAAAATACTTTCCAGACGCCTTTTTCCTGCTCTACTGACTCAACACAGCCATAAAAGCAACTGCCATGCAAGAGTTTCATTTTTATTTCCCCATCTTCTATTTGAATATTAATTAAAAATGGATTGGCAAAGTCCTGGAGAAGGGCTTTAGTGACAAACTGAATTACGAAAGGTAGTGGAGAAGTGGAAATGCATCAAGACAATGTGACACGACCGGCCTAACTTCAATGGCAAGACCAAAACCTAGCCAAAAGCCATTTGAGAAAGAAACAGTCTAGAATAGCAATTAAAATACCTATCAAATGCAGTGCAATTAATATGATTGCTGTGGTGCCATCCTGCACTCCAGGAGTAAACATTTTAGACTAAAATCCAACTGGACTGTTGGAGCAGTTACCCATGGGTGACAACTAAATGCAGCATTACCTGCCTAAAGATTCATTTTCTCCCCTTCCTCCCTTCCAAGCAGAGCAGTCTATTTGGAATTGCAAATATTGCCCATCTCCTTCTGCCCATCACACACTGCATTGCTAGGCATCTTAATGAAAAACTACCTGGCACACAGCAAGCCCATCAGCCTCCCCAGCTTGTAATTCGCCATGGGAGTGAGTAATGTCTCAGCATCAAACCACCAGTACATTAGCAGATCACACCAGAACACTGCCAAAAGCATTCAGAAGAATCATTCCCGGAAGAGATAGGCTTCACTGCGAGAACTTGTGCAACCTGCCAGCCTCAGAGCCTGCACTGGGTAAAGGAATAGAATCAGTGTTAGCACGAGGAAAAGAATCACAGAACCCCATTCTGAGCAAGGTTGTTACCATGAGATAGTGTCTATGTGAGTCCCGAAAATCTCAAGAGATTCCAAAAACTTTCTGGTGCCTTGCTCCACCAGTCCCTTTAAGAAACTCTTCCCAATGTCCAATCTGACACACACTGTGGCTGTTGCCAGATGTTAATTCCTCTTCAACCAGTAAGATAAGCTTCATCTCCTTTCTAACTCTACTGCAGGGGGCTGTAGGCTACTGTAATACTACTAGGCTCCTCTTTATCAGAGTCTTGTCACAAAGACTTCTCATATTCCCCATCTTGGAGTGAATCTTGCAACCATGTTAACTCTAGAGATGACAGCCACAGGCTGCTTGGACCTCGAAACAAAACAGTGTAGCATGTCTGACAAGACAGAACAAGATCCCACTCTAGTCTCTGACAGGCTTTCATCTTGCCTTCCCCAACTTTCAGAGCCTGGATCACACTACATACATCAATGCTGGCACAAGTAGCAGCTGTATCACTTAGGCACACTACACTGCCCCAGGTTTATCTGCTGCACTGCACTGAGATAAAAAACATGCACTGCTGATGTTTTTCCTATAGCATGAAAAATCCAACCCCCTAGGATCATATAGGAACTTGGCCTGGCTGAAGCAACCTGCAGTATTTCACATACTTTAGACAAATGACTTCGCCTGCTCTTGCTGTGGCATTATACTGCATTTCCTCATCTTTATGTCACTAGAAAGGAAAAGGGATGTATACGTGAGATAACTAAAGCATGCTATGAGACCTCTCCATATATAATGAATGAAAATGTCTTCTAGAGGTTAAGAGAAAGCTAAGAATGTGTGTCTTTGCTTCTTATATTGAAAAAACCTACCCAAAGCACCGCAGATTTTGTAGCACTTCCATCATGGAAAAGGCATGGACGGAATTAAGTATGTTCTATAAGCAGCTACATTCATCACAGTGACAACTCTGAAACCTAATGACAGCGGTCCCCATTTACCATTCCACTAGTGATCATATCAGGAAAGCAATCTGAGTAAGTGTGTTTTATCCACTATAGCTTGTTGAAATCTCTTGAAAAAAGTATTGTCAAAAAAAGAAGATAGTGAGATTTAAAGCTGTAACAGCATTAAGGGTGCTGCCACCTTTTTTTTTCAGGTCCTTATCCTAGAAACCAGGGAAAGAGAAAGGGAGAAAACATCATCTGAGGAATCAGATTGTCTTCACGTGAAGGTTGGAGAGAGCACCTGGTGAGCAGAACAAGGGAAAATTTCATGCAATAACACGACCACCTAAAGAGAGGGAAAACAAGTGTAGAGGACAGAACTGCTCACCTAATGGTACGTTTGTGCGCAGTGTGTGTTCAGAGAGAAATGGATTTGAAAAAAGAATGGCTTGCAGATCTTCTGGGAATAATAGTAGTTTTCACTAAAAATTCTCCTTCCTTCAGAAAAGCCTTAGCAAGAAAACATTTCCTCTGATCTCTACCAGGTCCCTCAAGAGCTCCAGTGACCTCAATAAATGCTTCTATTAGGGCAGACTGATACTTGAAGCCCAAGTACAAGTCTCCTTTTTCTAATATCAGACCCACTGAATTAAGCCAGGTCCACTTCCCGAGAACACAGAGAACACAAACCTCATTTCTGCACTAAATAGCATTTTTGCATTTCCCTAGCAATTTCCACTTAAAGATCTTCAGGTATTGTACAAAACAGGAATTAATTCTGCTCCACACCACCACTTTGTGGTAGCTGAGTAGTACTATCCTCATTTAACATGGAAGAGGAGATCCAGAGAGGTTAATTGTCTTTCCTAAGGTCACTGAAAAAGCCTCTGGGCAGGACAAAGCAGAGAACCCAAATTCCCCGATCTCAGCAGCCTTTTGCCTCTATCCTAATCCTGACCTCACTATCTGCAAATGGAGAAAACAAAACTTTGCTGCCTGGGAGGGATTATTTTTTAATAAGTTAAATTGAGTTTTAAGGGATTTGGGAGAAAAGAGGGATAGGAGATGGAGGTCGACTTGCTTTTAAAATAATAATAATAGTAAACAACAGGAAATTTTTAACAATCTAGGTAACAGGACATGCAGCAGCTGCAAAGATCTCCCTTTTGTGGAGTGTCTGTAGATCTGTATGTCCCAGTAAAAAATTGATTTTTTTTTTATTACCATGTTTTCCTCGTCTTTACAAATCCATCCAGTTGTTAGGAATCCCCCACCACTAACATCTGATTTAAAATACACTATTTCATTACACAAATATTCATTGATCGTGTTTTTAATAAATTGTAAGTGACCAAAGGTTAGGTTTTCAAGTCTGTTCAAGTAACAGAGAATTGGTAAAAGCAAGCTGTATGCCTCTTTACTGCTTTGGTAGCCTGAAAGCAATTGCATACAGACATGTATTACCCCCTCTCCTAGGTCATCTGGCATAATCATGATACATGAATTAATATCTTTTGTCCATTTTCAATATTCCTCCCTGCTACTTTATGTCTACTGTGACCGAAAAAAATACAGACTTTGAGGTGAGAGACTGGGAACCAGCTGGCAAAAGGAACCACACTGTTTCCCTGAGTGACCTTGGGCAAATAGCTTGATTTTCCTGTGCCACGGCCACCCCAGCAGTAGAATTAGGTGAAAACTGAACTGCAGCAGAAAAACAGGCATTGGATTCAGCCTTCTCTGCTAACAAATGAATGGACTCAGGTTCAAGCATTTAACTTTCCCTCTACATCGTTCTAAAAAAAATCCAGTTGATCACTACATGCAGTGCGTTTTCTCCAAGAGACAGAAGAGAAAAAACCTCCAGATGCTAAACCTCATATTAGAGAAAGCAGAGAAAAGGAAACACTAGTATTTATCAATGTGCTTGCTTTTCCTTCCTACAAACACCACGCTGGCAATAAACATCAGTCTTTTTCTTTTGCTTGTGCTTTTGAGTTGGAAGCTTTCAATGCATGGTATGTTGAGGTGCAAAATCTTAATGGAAAGTCATGGACAATTGAGATGTTTTCCTTTATTATCCTTCTCAGTCACCTGAGTTAAAGAACCAAGGAAACTAGTTATTTAAATGGCATATTTCTGTAAAAGAAACCAAGCAAGGAGGGAGAAATTTGTAAAAATCACTTTCTGACCTGAACTTTAGAAAAAATAAGCTTGCTTTCTCCCACAGACACCTACAGAGTGAGTTTTCTCTGCTACTACAACCAGAAATACTCAAAACTATTGGAAATCCATGCCGGGAAGGAATGGGGAGAATTTTAGCTTCTTTTGCTCAATACCCCTTGATTCAGCACCAAAATGAAACAAAACAGAAGATATATAAGTTGTTTTGTTCATTACATGCCATGTTATATTAAAAATAAATAATCCTCGAGACAAGCGTAGTGCTAAAATATACCATGCAGCTGTTTTCTCTTGAATGTTTGCTTTCATCTTTAATGAGAGTGGAATTCATGTCTGGCAAACACAACTGCCTTTAAAAAATGGTTAAATCAAAGTAACATCTACATTGCTGTCAGAATTATTGCCTAAGTCATAATAAATAGAGAAAAAAAAACTTCCAGTCAAATAAATAAGGAGGTGGCTGAATTGCACATCATGAAGCTATAGCTGGTAGATAGATAGACAGACAGAGAGATAGACAATTTACTTTGTAATGACTAGTAAGTCTCATGAACAATGTATCTGAAAATCCAGCTGATCTGTCTTACACTGTTAATTGCTTTATGGCCATTTCCAATAGTGGCAAAACAATAAGAGGTAGTTTCAAGGCAGTAACAAGCTATAAAAGCTAGAATAATGGGAATATTGTCACCAGACATAAAGGTTTCCTGGCGTCCTTTAAATCACACCCATTCTCAGACTTTACATCAGAGTGGAAATAGTATTTCTGATACCAAGCTAATAGAAAATTGAAGTTCTGTCCACAGCCATCTGCCGGGTGTTGCAAAGCAGTGTGTGAGAGAGGGCCCTGCACTATCACGGTATGGCAGTGTGTGGGGCTTTTGGGACACCCCTCACATCCACACACAGTCCCAAAGACTTTCAGGGACACTTCAGTGACTCGTTATTACTGACTTCAGGGAAAAGGCATGAGATGCCATCGATTTTTTTTACAAACTTTTCATTGTGCTGCACTACTTGCCTCCTTTCAAATGAGCCCCTTAATGTGCTGCGGGGCTTTCTAACCCCCCAAGAATCAGTAGGATCTCTCTGGTCGCCAGCAGGCAGAGCGGGGACCAGGAGCGCTTTCCCAGCACCGCTGTACATCACTCATCCCCTGGCACAGAGGCAGGGAAGTGTGCAGAGCTCTATAGCACATACGAAGAGACAGAGAGAAAGGGCACCCAGCTGTGCAGGCACACGGGACAGACTGGAGAGGGGAGCTGGGGGGGCTCCCCTGGGCAAGGCAGAAAGGCGGCTCCGACCAGCCCGGCCCCTTTGGCGGCGCTCCGATCGCGCTACCCCGGACATCACAGCTCTGCCTTGGGGGGCGGGGGGAGCAAGGTGTTCCCATTCTCCTTNGAGCCCCGCGTTCGGCCGCCCGGCCAGCTCCGCAATCCTCCCGGCGGCGGCGGCGGTGAGCGCTGCTCCTGCTGCCTAAGGCGAGACGAGGAGGGCGGCCAGGACGGCGATGGAGACGAGCAGGATCTGCAAGTTATTTCGGCGCCGGTGCAACACCAAGAGAGAAGTAAGAGCCATGTCCAGGCGAGGAAAACGGTGTGGCAGGGCGGAAAGCAGTTAGTCCCTTTCTCNCTAATTTCTCTACCCGGTGCCCCCCTCCCCTGGCGCTAAGAGAGAGGTGCCCGCCGATCAGCCCCTCTCCTCCCCGCACCATCCCGACGTCCGGGTCGGGGCTCCGGGCCGGTACTCACGCTGCTGTTGTGCCCGGACCAGTGCACCATGGCTTGGTTGTGCGCCGCATCCCCGGAGAGCGCGAAGGTGGTGCTGCTCAGCCTCAGCTCCTCTGCCCCCCGCGGCCGCGGGGCTCTCCCCTCCTCCGGCGGCCCGCGGGGCTGAGCGCGGCCGCTTCGCTGCCCCTCGGCCGCGGGTACCCNCTAATTATAATAATTATTTGCAAAAGGCTCCTCTTTCTTTCGCTCTCCTTCGTTCTCTTCCCCCTTCCTCAGCCTCTGAGACGATGACCAAGAGAAAAAAAAAAGGAAAAAAAAAAAGGAAAGAAGAAGGAAAAAAAAGGAAAAAAAAAACTCTCTCCACGGTAGTTGGATTCTGTTCCTTACTGTTGGTGGAATTTTTTTTTTTTTTTTGAAAAGTGCTTTTCAGTGAAACTGTTCACGTTCAAGGATTTGATCAAGTGAGAGGGTAACACCACACGGGGGGAGGAGCCCCGAGCCTTGCCAAGCCGCCGCCGCCGCTGAAATCCAGCGAGTCACCAGCCGCGCTGCGCCGCGCCGCCGGGAGCGGGGCCGGGGGCGGGAGCGGGACACCGAATCAGCTGGAGCATCACCACCCAGCCTGTGCTCCTGATTTGGTATGTGTGCTCCTGCCGGAGACAAAGCAGCCGTCATTCACTGTTTCTCCCGATGGGTGTTTGCCATCTACTCGCATTTACAGCGGTGTAGGTGCCCCTCAGCCCGTACAGACGTGTGCGCAGAGGCTGGCTGTGGGCGAGGGGCATAAGGCGGCCGGTCTGAGCGGCTCACGGGGACTCCCCGGGGGTCAGAGCGGAGCCGCGGACTCCGCCATCCAGCGGCACTGGGGCTGTGCCCGCCCCGGGCGGAGCCGTCCGGCCGTGGGAACCCCCCTGTGTGCCCGGGAATCCCGGCAACATGCCCCTGAGCGGGAGGGGAGAGGGGCAGGAGTTACTGAGGGGGGACACGAAGAACCAAAGAAGAGCGTGTGTAGGCAGCTCGCTGCAGCAGCAGCATCTCGGGACTGTGTCGGGAGGGAGGGAGGGAGATGCGTTTCTCTAGGTCACGGCAGTGCAGCGCTCCAGCTCCCACCGCGGGGGGATGCAACATTTCCCTCGGCCGGACACAGCTGCTTTCAGCTGCCAAAGCCCAAGGAGCCTTTGCAGCTTCGGCTCCCGGGCAGAGTGTGAGCGATGTCCCGGTGCGCAGGGGAGAGGGCAGGCTCGGGCTGCCGCCTCCCAGGGCTGCGGGGCGTCCCCCATCCTCCCGGGGGTCACCGCTGCCCCAGCCCCCCCTGCCTGTGCCACGTCCCCCCGGAGGGATTCCTTGCAGCTTTCTCTTCAGATCGAGCCCCACGGTCGACCTTCCCCCGTTCTCCTCCTCCGTTTGCAAAGTGTCAATAATTAGCTTTATGTGAATCGTCCCACCCTCCCACTTACCACATCAGCCATTCTGTGCCGTCCAAGGACGGATCCACCAACTCCGCGGCTTTCCCCGCGGTCTCTCCCCCGCCACCGCCACTC
The DNA here is from genome assembly GCA_013389965.1 of Todus mexicanus. Lineage (NCBI taxonomy): Eukaryota > Metazoa > Chordata > Aves > Coraciiformes > Todidae > Todus > Todus mexicanus. The sequence goes on from WEIS01036255.1 coordinate 15,021, forward strand.
CCCGAGCGGGGACGGCTCGACACTTTCTGCCGCCTAAGGCGGGTTCTCCAGCCCGACAGGGAGCGGAGGAAGGAAGAGAGGGACAGGGGACGGCTCGGGGCTGGCTGTGCCTGCGCTGCGAGAGCCACGGGGCTCCCTTGCTAGAGCCCCTGTCCTGCTGCAGAGCTCCTGAGTGGGGCTGGAAGGAGTGTGCAGCCCGGCTGCTGCTGGGGACAGCTAAAAGCGACTTGGAGGAGGGAAGAAGGGGCTGCAAACACCGCTGGCTGTGTAAAGGCTGCGAGCTGTCGCTAAATGGCTGTCCTGCGGGAGTGAAAAAGGGGGACCGGGGTAGCAGCTGGTTTGCAGAGAATAGCGCTAACAGCTGCGGGTGGGGGGAGGCTGAGCGGGGCGCTGGGAGCTGGGACCCCCCTGGCCCTGGGCACGGCCCTGCCTGGCAGCCGCAAATCCCCACACAGGAAAGGCAAAGTGGGAGGTGGGGGCAGGGGAAGCAAATCGCCCACCCCCAACCCAGCGGATGTTATTTCTGGCTTGGAATCGGTTCCTTTTCAAACTACGCTGCCAAGATGTTTAGGAGATGACATTTCATTTGTGTGGGAGCAGTGACGTGGGCCTTAGCCAGAGCTGATCCATAAAACCGTGGGCGAGAGGATTGCACAAGTTCCACACACCTGTGGCAGACACCGCTCTGCGCACCCAGAGCCAGGGCTGCACCCACCTGCTGCTTGTAAAGGTACGACGTGATGTGGGGAATGGGAAGGGCCTCAACTGTCTCTTTAGATTAACTGCTGCAAGAACAGCGTCCCCAGGTCTGTGGCATCAGCGGCACGCATGCCACCCCTGGATCTTGCCGTTGCTATGCATTGTGAAGGGATGCACTGCCCACCTAATGCCATCCTCCTACAATGAGACTGCAGCTGTGACAGGCAGAACTCATCCTTACATTATGATTAAAGTTTCTCCAGTCCCTCTGGACTCAGAAGCATCTCACTGCTGCTCCTGAAGTTCTCTGCATGTCCAGAACCCCTGTCACCACAAAGTAAAAGCTACCATAGGGCAAGCTACTACCACTGATTAGCCATAGTACAGGCTACCCAGTCCCATTTATCTTCTCAACCTTGCTGGGCACTGTTAAAGACCTAGACGTTCACACCTGGACCAGCCGCTCATTTGTGCAGCGGCAGCATCCCTGACTTCATGAGCAAAGCCCACACACACCAAGACAGGACTTGTGGACACATCTCCTTTCCCAAATCCTGCCAGCAGAAGGCATTGCTTTGGGTTCAATACATCTCTTTGTCACCAGAAGAGTCCAGCTGTGCTGGACATGGCACATAATGTGATGGGTTTCATTCATAGGTGCATTCACCAACACTTTCTTTAAGGCAGTACTTTCACCACCCCAACAGCACTTCTTTCCTACCCCGCAAATGGAAAAGCTGATCATTACATCTAAAATCACCCTCAATGAGAATCATTCACACCTGCCACACTCTAGGACAATCCCAGACATTCAGTTCATACTGTCAGCAAGATGACCCCAGACTCTCATTTCTCAAACACATACCCACAGGAAGGACTGGTGTTTCTAAAGAAAATCCTAAAACCCCTTGATCAGTGCCTGCTTTTTACTGTTAAATAATAGGATGCACAGCTGAAGTCCCACTGATGAGGTGAGACTGTCTACTTAAATTTTCAAGCTCCGGTTCTCCCTGCCGTTAGCAGAGGCCTCAGTACCAAAGAGCGACACAGCAGAGCTCTCTAATCCCTTTCCTTCTCTAGAAGACAAAGGTAACGTGAGCAACACCCCCATCTCCTGCACGATTCGCGAACTGCGTGCCCATCACCAGCACAACAGAAAAGGGGCTTTTTCAGTTTGTACCATCCCTGTTGCAGCAATATCAGGTTTGCTTCAAAACCTGACCTCTTGCATGACACGGTGACAGCGAGGATGTCGTTTGACAACCTCAGATTTGCACAGTCTATGTCCACGAATAGAAATTAAGTAGTCCAACACAGTATCCATTACAGACTGTTTTAATCCCTGGTCTAATCCATTACAATCTGCTTTAATCCCCACTCAGCTGCAAACATCCATTCAAAGAAGCAGGGGTTGGTGTTATGTTCTGTCGGACCATGTTGATTTTTAATTGATGTAAGGCAACCATATGCCATAACACCAGGCAATGCAATAGATTTCTAAGCAAGCAAGCAAGTAAATGTTCTGGAAGGCAAAATAGTGGCACAAATATAAAGTAGCAGAACATGCCTATAACCAAGGGGGAGCTGGGTTCAATTAAGGAGAGAAAGACAATTGGGGGAGTTATGTTTGTTTGGCAGGGGTGACTTGGATGGAAGAAGTCTAATGACACTATCAAAAGAAAAGAAAAGTAGAGCCTGGCAATCATTTCATGCCAACACCTTCTGAAGCAGCACTGATCACTTGGGGTGTTGTTTTTTTTCCTGTTCTGTGACTTTCATTTGGAAAAAAGCAATAATTATGAAACCAAAGATTTAACTCTTGTCATACATCAATAACCACCATCACTACCTCCACTACTGGTTGTAGACCTACTTCCCAGTACCCCCATCCCTTCTTTTTTGGCCAGCTCTGCTCATCCCTGCTCCATGCCCCTCTCCTCCTGCAGGAGGGAGGTCAGGAGTGTGTCTCCCAGTCACTATTACCTCAGAAAACTTCTGAGTAGGAATTTGAACCTTACTTGCTGGAACTTAAAAGAAAGTGGGGAGTTGGAGAAGAGATCATAAGAGGAAAATTTAGAGTGGGAAAAAAATGCAATGCCCCAGCTAAACAGCACTCTTCACACACACACACACCCTCCACTGAAGGTCTCCCGCACCACTCAATCCCTCCCAAGGGAGGAAATCCCACATGTACTAAGTGAAAAAATCAGTGCTTGCTTCAGTTAACTTTAACCTATTTATTATGTGTGAGACCAGTCACTGGAAAACAAAGCAGCTCTGTGATAATGCTGCCTTGTTTACTAAGGAAAGGCTTGAATCTACCTAAGCAAAAATCGTTAAAAGCTGAAGGGTGCCTATATCCTCAGACTAAATATCACCTTCCGGCAGGCCCCCCACCACTTCTGTTGGCACAGCACTACCCCCGTTACAGGATACATTTTCTCCTAGCAGAGCCAGTCAGGGTGTGCAGCAGCGAGTCTGCCTCTGAAGCACAGCAGGCCCATGGCAGGGAGCCTTTCATACTGCCAGACTGGCTGCAAAACTCCTAAACAGGGACTGCAAAAAAACACTGCACAGATGCTGCAAGAGGGAATCTAACTCCTGATCTGAAGTGGAAGTCCAGCAGCCCAGCGCGCAAGTGTGCAACATGGGTACCACATATCAGTATGCTAAGGGAAGCGTTTTACACATTCTAGGTCCTGTGACAGTGGTGGGACAATTTGATCACAGCTAATCTTGGAGCAGGGTTCTCACTAAGTAGTGGGTCCTCACCACATCGAAGCACCACTATCGTCTTGATCAACACTATCCACACACTGCCTTGGAGAAGGAGAGGGCCACAGACCACACTGGAACTGCAGCAGGTAGAGGCTTAGCAGAGTGAAGAATCACTTCTGCAGATCTCGCCCTCAGGCTCAGAACTTCACCAGTGTGAGCAGAAGCAACACCGGGTTTGGTAACTGGCCTGTCTGCATCCCTCCTTTTGATTTTTTTCTAACCAAACACCACACCTGTAAGAGACAGAAGAGCCCCTTTCATTCAGGAGTGCTCAGACAGCTCCTCTATGTTCATACACGGCTAAGGCTGCCCAAAAAGCAGACGACGTGGACAGTGCAGGTAAAAGACTTGGTGACACGCAAAGAAGAGAGAAGTGTTTTGAATGCTCTAGGGAGATTCTGCAGGTTTTATATTACACTCCTAGTCAATGTTGGGTTCTGGTGTTGGTCCTAAAGCCAAGATAAGAAAATCCCCTTCTCCTGGTAATCAGCATCATCAGGAATGCCAAAGAGCTTATCAGAATAGAATGAGTGCATGGATTTGCAGCACGTACAAATTGTGCAGCACACAAGTTCAGTGTGTTGAATTCACTGTATACTGCAGGTTGCATATATTTCTATCTTGGAGACCCCAGTCAGAAATACAGGATCCCCTGCCTCCCAGCTTTCAAACGGTCCATTGCCCAGTTTGTGAACATATGCTCCTTAGAATTGCTTATAAAGCTCTGGGTCAGGACATTCAAACCTGCAGCCCCTCTTTGTTTTCTAAATCCAAGAGCTTATCTAAAAAGCTGGGTCCAGCTGTGCCACATGTAATGAAAAGAGGCATAATCTTGGCTTAAGATATTATCATATCCAAGAACACGCTATGAGTACAAAGATACCCCATTTGGAGAAAATCTGATTAAAAACAGGGAATGTGACTAATATTCACAGACTCTTTGATTCAGAAAGGGTAAATGACCCTCCTCTCCCTTCCTGTTCCAAGGTATGCCTCAGTCTCGCAGGTCCCATGGGGAAAAGGAATCCTCCTTACCGTTAGAAATTTTGTGTATCTCTCATCAGCTTTTCATTTCTATTTGTTAATGAAATCTCATGTCTATGATTGTTTAGGAGTGACTTTTGCTGCTAAGAAGCAGAGCACAAACATTGCCTTGCTGTGCAAAGAGAGTCTTTGTGAATATGAAACTTCTCCTTCCCTAGGGCACAGTGGGATCTGGAAAGGTTCAGGTCCTCTCTTCAAGACACTCATAACAGGACAACAGTAGCTACAACTACTGTGGTTTCAGGGGCATGAAGGTGTTTGAATAGGGCAAGATTTAATACAAACAAACTTTTGGTAGAAGGAAAGCACAATGTTAAATTTGGCACCTCTTGCTGCTGGGTAAACACTCTTTGAACACTCTTCCTGTTTTGCCAAGAGAAGAGGTATCCACCCTTAGCCACTGTGCCTGCTGGAAGCAACCAGTTAGCACCCAGTTCAGCCCTGCTGCCTGAGCTGTTCAGGAGATCCACATTAACAGTAACCAGCCAGTTAAAGCATTTCAGCTATTCCTTATTTTGACAGAAACAGGTTTGGGACAATGGAGGAGCTCAGCTGGCATATCTGAAGGTACAGTAAAAAACTAGTTGATGACTGTACTGTCAGAGCAGGGCTTGTCCCTGTGACCCAAGCGTACTTTGTATTTAAGCACAGACTTTGAATTTGGGTTTAATACCCACCAGATTTCACTAGTCACTAAGGTGAGGCCAACTGAGAAGTGACTAGTATTTATTTATACGACTCTCAGAAATAGGGTCTTTGAGAGGTCACATAATTCATTTACCTTTCTCTATAACAGACTCCATGGCATTGAAACCAGAGTACAGTGCAATGTGCAAATCACAGCTAAAATAGTAGGATGGGATTCAGTTAAAAGGGAGGGATTTTTGGAAGACATGAAATCAGCCAATGAAAGACAAACTGTGCTCTATTAAACTCAAGCTCTCTCTCCTCACTCTGCACTGTGGTGGAAGGTTTATTGCTGGACTCCATCTCTCCATCCTCTCAACAATCCCACTAAAAAGATATCAACAGCTAATGGATTTAGGTAAGAGAAAGAAATGGAAAATATCCCATATTCATTCTGTAAACTGATGGGACTGCTCAAGAGCCTATACCCTCTCCTGCCCTGAATGGCTTCTTAGGCTTCAAATTTCCAAGGCTTCACATGGCTTGTAGGCTCAGCAAAGTCACCTACTCCTGTTTGAGTTCAAAAAGATTCAATTTCCGTGACTCCCAAGCATTTGCTGGTTTGAATCCTATTTACAGACCAATCAATGAAGAAGCACCAAATATCATCACATTTTGCAGAAATCACCACTATGATCCAAAGATTGCTAGAATGACATCCCTAAAGCTCATTAAAGAAGTAATCAGCCCTTCAGTGCTGTACTACCAGCTGTAAACCGAAGTCTTCATCAGGCCACAAGTCATACAACACAAATTGCAACTCAGGGGATAGCTTAGGAATATGTCGCTGACCAGAGATGACCATGCCTTCTCTAAGCATGCACATGCAGCACAGTGCTACCTCCCAGGACAGCCAGATAATGTNTCTTCTCTACTTGACTAAATCCAAAGCAATTTGTGTGTGTGTGCAAAGACAGGATTTTCTTAGCAAGCTAGAGAGGAGTAAGTCTGGCAGGGACCCCAGCTTTGATGGTAGGACTTCGCAGGAGGATGTTCAACTTGTCACAGCTTGGTGCTGCTTTTTCTCCCACAACAAACACCTTTTAAAATTCTCACCTCTGGCTATTTCCTTCCCTTCTAAGAACAACCCCAAACAAGAAAGAAATTGAACTACAGCACAGAGGGAAGACTTTATACTAGTCAACGTGAATGGAAGGGTGTATATTTAGTGGGAAAGAACAGAACAAAAAGGAAGTATTAATATAAAGAAAAATAACACAGAACTACAGCAGCAAGCAGCTGGGTGTAGGCAGGTGTTTCTTTCCAAGCAAGTCATGGCAGTCTCCCCTACCTCCTGTGCACTGATTCAGCAACAATTTATTCCTAGAAGAAGTCAGGCTGAATCAAATCTCATGTAAACAGTGTTTGGAACACTCTGAAAGAAGGAGTCTCAGGCAAATTTATGGTCCCAACACCTCCAAGACAGGCAGCAGGACAAAACTAAGTGGCAGTTAATACAGCCTTTTCCAGACTGTCTTGGCTGACAGCTTTAACTCACAGGGAACTAACTGAAGTTTCACACAGCCACAGGAAAGTAGAAAAACTCATACTGACCCCACGAAGAGAACAACATGTAACCCACACACAATGTAATGTGTGCTCAGTAGTGGGTTAGTAAAGGCCAGGA